>CAXHLB010000535.1:0-30558 GCA_964017235.1 Sabellastarte sp. h YS-2021 | reverse complement strand
ACCCAATTCGAAGGTGTCAAAGCTATTCCATCTTTATTGGTAATTGTTACTCAGTGTTTGGACCAAATTGCAGCATAATATCTCAATATATGGGCTTAGTTATGGTGGAAACATGACCCCCTGTATATATGAATTACTGCAACCAGTATATTTCATCCAAGTCGCAGAATCTCCCTGCAGCAGACTTACTGCTAGCTGTAAGTCCCAAACCTGTTGCATATTTATTGGTGCCACCCCCTCAGTCTTTGGCCCAAATTGCAGCATTACATCCCAATATCTGGCTTAGCCATGCTGCCAAAATGGCGCCCCAGGTATATGGGTTTTATGCAGCTAGACCACCCCATTGCAGGTTACAGACCAATGTGACATAGATTAACCCAATTCGAAGGTGTCAAAGCTATTCCATCTTTATTGGTAATTGTTACTCAGTGTTTGGACCAAATTGCAGCATAATATCTCAATATTTGGCTTAGTTATGGTGGAAACATGACCCCCTGTATATATGAATTACTGCAACCAGTATATTTCATCCCAAGTCGCAGAATCTCCCTGCAGCAGACTTACTGCTAGCTGTAAGTCCCAAACCTGTTGCATATTTATTGGTGCCACCCCTCAGTCTTTGGCCCAAATTGCAGCATTACATCCCAATATCTGGCTTAGCCATGCTGCCAAAATGGCGCCCCAGGTATATGGGTTTTATGCAGCTAGACCACCCCATTGCAGGTTACAGACCAATGTGACATAGATTAACCCAATTCGAAGGTGTCAAAGCTATTCCATCTTTATTGGTAATTGTTACTCAGTGTTTGGACCAAATTGCAGCATAATATCTCAATATTTGGCTTAGTTATGGTGGAAACATGACCCCCTGTATATATGAATTACTGCAACCAGTATATTTCATCCCAAGTCGCAGAATCTCCCTGCAGCAGACTTACTGCTAGCTGTAAGTCCCAAACCTGTTGCATATTTATTGGTGCCACCCCCTCAGTCTTTGGCCCAAATTGCAGCATTACATCCCAATATCTGGCTTAGCCATGCTGCCAAAATGGCGCCCCAGGTATATGGGTTTTATGCAGCTAGACCACCCCATTGCAGGTTACAGACCAATGTGACATAGATTAACCCAATTCGAAGGTGTCAAAGCTATTCATCTTTATTGGTAATTGTTACTCAGTGTTTGGACCAAATTGCAGCATAATATCTCAATATTTGGCTTAGTTATGGTGGAAACATGACCCCCTGTATATATGAATTACTGCAACCAGTATATTTCATCCCAAGTCGCAGAATCTCCCTGCAGCAGACTTACTGCTAGCTGTAAGTCCCCAAACCTGTTGCATATTTATTGGTGCCACCCCCTCAGTCTTTGGCCCAAATTGCAGCATTACATCCCAATATCTGGCTTAGCCATGCTGCCAAAATGGCGCCCCAGGTATATGGGTTTTATGCAGCTAGACCACCCCATTGCAGGTTACAGGACCAATGTGACATAGATTAACCCAATTCGAAGGTGTCAAAGCTATTCCATCTTTATTGGTAATTGTTACTCAGTGTTTGGACCAAATTGCAGCATAATATCTCAATATTTGGCTTAGTTATGGTGGAAACATGACCCCTGTATATATGAATTACTGCAACCAGTATATTTCATCCCAAGTCGCAGAATCTCCCTGCAGCAGACTTACTGCTAGCTGTAAGTCCCAAACCTGTTGCATATTTATTGGTGCCACCCCCTCAGTCTTTGGCCCAAATTGCAGCATTACATCCCAATATCTGGCTTAGCCATGCTGCCAAAATGGCGCCCCAGGTATATGGGTTTTATGCAGCTAGACCACCCCATTGCAGGTTACAGACCAATGTGACATGGGTTTAACCCAGTCTGTAGGTCTCAAAGCTATTTCCTGTTTATTGGGGTCATTCACTTAGCGTCTGGACCAAATTGGAGCATTAAAGCTCAATGTTTGTCTTAGTTATGGTGGAAACATGACCCCTGCATATATTAACATACTGCAACCAGTGTAGCCCATTTCCAGTCGTAAAAGCTTGCGACAAGAGTTTCCTTTATAGATGTAAGTCCCAAAGCTGTTACATATTTATTAGTGTCACCCACCTAATCTTTGGCCCAAATTGCAGCATTACATCCCAATATTTGGCTTAGTTATGCTGCCAAAATGGCGCCCCAGGTATATGGGTTTTATGCAGCTAGACCACCCCATTGCAGGTTACAGACCAATGTGACATAGATTAACCCAATTCGAAGGTGTCAAAGCTATTCCATCTTTATTGGTAATTGTTACTCAGTGTTTGGACCAAATTGCAGCATAATATCTCAATATTTGGCTTAGTTATGGTGGAAACATGACCCCCTGTATATATGAATTACTGCAACCAGTATATTTCATCCCAAGTCGCAGAATCTCCCTGCAGCAGACTTACTGCTAGCTGTAAGTCCCAAACCTGTTGCATATTTATTGGTGCCACCCCCTCAGTCTTTGGCCCAAATTGCAGCATTACATCCCAATATCTGGCTTAGCCATGCTGCCAAAATGGCGCCCCAGGTATATGGGTTTTATGCAGCTAGACCACCCCATTGCAGGTTACAGACCAATGTGACATAGATTAACCCAATTCGAAGGTGTCAAAGCTATTCCATCTTTATTGGTAATTGTTACTCAGTGTTTGGACCAAATTGCAGCATAATATCTCAATATTTGGCTTAGTTATGGTGGAAACATGACCCCCTGTATATATGAATTACTGCAACCAGTATATTTCATCCCAAGTCGCAGAATCTCCCTGCAGCAGACTTACTGCTAGCTGTAAGTCCCAAACCTGTTGCATATTTATTGGTGCCACCCCCTCAGTCTTTGGCCCAAATTGCAGCATTACATCCCAATATCTGGCTTAGCCATGCTGCCAAAATGGCGCCCCAGGTATATGGGTTTTATGCAGCTAGACCACCCCATTGCAGGTTACAGACCAATGTGACATAGATTAACCCAATTCGAAGGTGTCAAAGCTATTCCATCTTTATTGGTAATTGTTACTCAGTGTTTGGACCAAATTGCAGCATAATATCTCAATATTTGGCTTAGTTATGGTGGAAACATGACCCCCTGTATATATGAATTACTGCAACCAGTATATTTCATCCCAAGTCGCAGAATCTCCCTGCAGCAGACTTACTGCTAGCTGTAAGTCCCAAACCTGTTGCATATTTATTGGTGCCACCCCCTCAGTCTTTGGCCCAAATTGCAGCATTACATCCCAATATCTGGCTTAGCCATGCTGCCAAAATGGCGCCCCAGGTATATGGGTTTTATGCAGCTAGACCACCCCATTGCAGGTTACAGACCAATGTGACATAGATTAACCCAATTCGAAGGTGTCAAAGCTATTCCATCTTTATTGGTAATTGTTTACTCAGTGTTTGGACCAAATTGCAGCATAATATCTCAATATTTGGCTTAGTTATGGTGGAAACATGACCCCCTGTATATATGAATTACTGCAACCAGTATATTTCATCCCAAGTCGCAGAATCTCCCTGCAGCAGACTTACTGCTAGCTGTAAGTCCCAAACCTGTTGCATATTTATTGGTGCCACCCCCTCAGTCTTTGGCCCAAATTGCAGCATTACATCCCAATATCTGGCTTAGCCATGCTGCCAAAATGGCGCCCCAGGTATATGGGTTTTATGCAGCTAGACCACCCCATTGCAGGTTACAGACCAATGTGACATAGATTAACCCAATTCGAAGGTGTCAAAGCTATTCCATCTTTATTGGTAATTGTTACTCAGTGTTTGGACCAAATTGCAGCATAATATCTCAATATTTGGCTTAGTTATGGTGGAAACATGACCCCCTGTATATATGAATTACTGCAACCAGTATATTTCATCCCAAGTCGCAGAATCTCCCTGCAGCAGACTTACTGCTAGCTGTAAGTCCCAAACCTGTTGCATATTTATTGGTGCCACCCCCTCAGTCTTTGGCCAAATTGCAGCATTACATCCCAATATCTGGCTTAGCCATGCTGCCAAAATGGCGCCCCAGGTATATGGGTTTTATGCAGCTAGACCACCCCATTGCAGGTTACAGACCAATGTGACATGGGTTTAACCCAGTCTGTAGGTCTCAAAGCTATTTCCTGTTTATTGGGGTCATTCACTTAGCGTCTGGACCAAATTGGAGCATTAAAGCTCAATGTTTGTCTTAGTTATGGTGGAAACATGACCCCTGCATATATTAACATACTGCAACCAGTGTAGCCCATTTCCAGTCGTAAAAGCTTGCGACAAGAGTTTCCTTTATAGATGTAAGTCCCAAAGCTGTTACATATTTATTAGTGTCACCCACCTAATCTTTGGCCCAAATTGCAGCATTACATCCCAATATTTGGCTTAGTTATGCTGCCAAAATGGCGCCCCAGGTATATGGGTTTTATGCAGCTAGACCACCCCATTGCAGGTTACAGACCAATGTGACATAGATTAACCCAATTCGAAGGTGTCAAAGCTATTCCATCTTTATTGGTAATTGTTACTCAGTGTTTGGACCAAATTGCAGCATAATATCTCAATATTTGGCTTAGTTATGGTGGAAACATGACCCCCTGTATATATGAATTACTGCAACCAGTATATTTCATCCCAAGTCGCAGAATCTCCCTGCAGCAGACTTACTGCTAGCTGTAAGTCCCAAACCTGTTGCATATTTATTGGTGCCACCCCCTCAGTCTTTGGCCCAAATTGCAGCATTACATCCCAATATCTGGCTTAGCCATGCTGCCAAAATGGCGCCCCAGGTATATGGGTTTTATGCAGCTAGACCACCCCATTGCAGGTTACAGACCAATGTGACATGGGTTTAACCCAGTCTGTAGGTCTCAAAGCTATTTCCTGTTTATTGGGGTCATTCACTTAGCGTCTGGACCAAATTGGAGCATTAAAGCTCAATGTTTGTCTTAGTTATGGTGGAAACATGACCCCTGCATATATTAACATACTGCAACCAGTGTAGCCCATTTCCAGTCGTAAAAGCTTGCGACAAGAGTTTCCTTTATAGATGTAAGTCCCAAAGCTGTTACATATTTATTAGTGTCACCCACCTAATCTTTGGCCCAAATTGCAGCATTACATCCCAATATTTGGCTTAGTTATGCTGCCAAAATGGCGCCCCAGGTATATGGGTTTTATGCAGCTAGACCACCCCATTGCAGGTTACAGACCAATGTGACATAGATTAACCCAATTCGAAGGTGTCAAAGCTATTCCATCTTTATTGGTAATTGTTACTCAGTGTTTGGACCAAATTGCAGCATAATATCTCAATATTTGGCTTAGTTATGGTGGAAACATGACCCCCTGTATATATGAATTACTGCAACCAGTATATTTCATCCCAAGTCGCAGAATCTCCCTGCAGCAGACTTACTGCTAGCTGTAAGTCCCAAACCTGTTGCATATTTATTGGTGCCACCCCCTCAGTCTTTGGCCCAAATTGCAGCATTACATCCCAATATCTGGCTTAGCCATGCTGCCAAAATGGCGCCCCAGGTATATGGGTTTTATGCAGCTAGACCACCCCATTGCAGGTTACAGACCAATGTGACATAGATTAACCCAATTCGAAGGTGTCAAAGCTATTCCATCTTTATTGGTAATTGTTACTCAGTGTTTGGACCAAATTGCAGCATAATATCTCAATATTTGGCTTAGTTATGGTGGAAACATGACCCCCTGTATATATGAATTACTGCAACCAGTATATTTCATCCCAAGTCGCAGAATCTCCCTGCAGCAGACTTACTGCTAGCTGTAAGTCCCAAACCTGTTGCATATTTATTGGTGCCACCCCCTCAGTCTTTGGCCCAAATTGCAGCATTACATCCCAATATCTGGCTTAGCCATGCTGCCAAAATGGCGCCCCAGGTATATGGGTTTTATGCAGCTAGACCACCCCATTGCAGGTTACAGACCAATGTGACATAGATTAACCCAATTCGAAGGTGTCAAAGCTATTCCATCTTTATTGGTAATTGTTACTCAGTGTTTGGACCAAATTGCAGCATAATATCTCAATATTTGGCTTAGTTATGGTGGAAACATGACCCCCTGTATATATGAATTACTGCAACCAGTATATTTCATCCCAAGTCGCAGAATCTCCCTGCAGCAGACTTACTGCTAGCTGTAAGTCCCAAACCTGTTGCATATTTATTGGTGCCACCCCCTCAGTCTTTGGCCCAAATTGCAGCATTACATCCCAATATCTGGCTTAGCCATGCTGCCAAAATGGCGCCCCAGGTATATGGGTTTTATGCAGCTAGACCACCCCATTGCAGGTTACAGACCAATGTGACATAGATTAACCCAATTCGAAGGTGTCAAAGCTATTCCATCTTTATTGGTAATTGTTACTCAGTGTTTGGACCAAATTGCAGCATAATATCTCAATATTTGGCTTAGTTATGGTGGAAACATGACCCCCTGTATATATGAATTACTGCAACCAGTATATTTCATCCCAAGTCGCAGAATCTCCCTGCAGCAGACTTACTGCTAGCTGTAAGTCCCAAACCTGTTGCATATTTATTGGTGCCACCCCCTCAGTCTTTGGCCCAAATTGCAGCATTACATCCCAATATCTGGCTTAGCCATGCTGCCAAAATGGCGCCCCAGGTATATGGGTTTTATGCAGCTAGACCACCCCATTGCAGGTTACAGACCAATGTGACATGGGTTTAACCCAGTCTGTAGGTCTCAAAGCTATTTCCTGTTTATTGGGGTCATTCACTTAGCGTCTGGACCAAATTGGAGCATTAAAGCTCAATGTTTGTCTTAGTTATGGTGGAAACATGACCCCTGCATATATTAACATACTGCAACCAGTGTAGCCCATTTCCAGTCGTAAAAGCTTGCGACAAGAGTTTCCTTTATAGATGTAAGTCCCAAAGCTGTTACATATTTATTAGTGTCACCCACCTAATCTTTGGCCCAAATTGCAGCATTACATCCCAATATTTGGCTTAGTTATGCTGCCAAAATGGCGCCCCAGGTATATGGGTTTTATGCAGCTAGACCACCCCATTGCAGGTTACAGACCAATGTGACATAGATTAACCCAATTCGAAGGTGTCAAAGCTATTCCATCTTTATTGGTAATTGTTACTCAGTGTTTGGACCAAATTGCAGCATAATATCTCAATATTTGGCTTAGTTATGGTGGAAACATGACCCCCTGTATATATGAATTACTGCAACCAGTATATTTCATCCCAAGTCGCAGAATCTCCCTGCAGCAGACTTACTGCTAGCTGTAAGTCCCAAACCTGTTGCATATTTATTGGTGCCACCCCCTCAGTCTTTGGCCCAAATTGCAGCATTACATCCCAATATCTGGCTTAGCCATGCTGCCAAAATGGCGCCCCAGGTATATGGGTTTTATGCAGCTAGACCACCCCATTGCAGGTTACAGACCAATGTGACATGGGTTTAACCCAGTCTGTAGGTCTCAAAGCTATTTCCTGTTTATTGGGGTCATTCACTTAGCGTCTGGACCAAATTGGAGCATTAAAGCTCAATGTTTGTCTTAGTTATGGTGGAAACATGACCCCTGCATATATTAACATACTGCAACCAGTGTAGCCCATTTCCAGTCGTAAAAGCTTGCGACAAGAGTTTCCTTTATAGATGTAAGTCCCAAAGCTGTTACATATTTATTAGTGTCACCCACCTAATCTTTGGCCCAAATTGCAGCATTACATCCCAATATTTGGCTTAGTTATGCTGCCAAAATGGCGCCCCAGGTATATGGGTTTTATGCAGCTAGACCACCCCATTGCAGGTTACAGACCAATGTGACATAGATTAACCCAATTCGAAGGTGTCAAAGCTATTCCATCTTTATTGGTAATTGTTACTCAGTGTTTGGACCAAATTGCAGCATAATATCTCAATATTTGGCTTAGTTATGGTGGAAACATGACCCCCTGTATATATGAATTACTGCAACCAGTATATTTCATCCCAAGTCGCAGAATCTCCCTGCAGCAGACTTACTGCTAGCTGTAAGTCCCAAACCTGTTGCATATTTATTGGTGCCACCCCCTCAGTCTTTGGCCCAAATTGCAGCATTACATCCCAATATCTGGCTTAGCCATGCTGCCAAAATGGCGCCCCAGGTATATGGGTTTTATGCAGCTAGACCACCCCATTGCAGGTTACAGACCAATGTGACATAGATTAACCCAATTCGAAGGTGTCAAAGCTATTCCATCTTTATTGGTAATTGTTACTCAGTGTTTGGACCAAATTGCAGCATAATATCTCAATATTTGGCTTAGTTATGGTGGAAACATGACCCCCTGTATATATGAATTACTGCAACCAGTATATTTCATCCCAAGTCGCAGAATCTCCCTGCAGCAGACTTACTGCTAGCTGTAAGTCCCAAACCTGTTGCATATTTATTGGTGCCACCCCCTCAGTCTTTGGCCCAAATTGCAGCATTACATCCCAATATCTGGCTTAGCCATGCTGCCAAAATGGCGCCCCAGGTATATGGGTTTTATGCAGCTAGACCACCCCATTGCAGGTTACAGACCAATGTGACATAGATTAACCCAATTCGAAGGTGTCAAAGCTATTCCATCTTTATTGGTAATTGTTACTCAGTGTTTGGACCAAATTGCAGCATAATATCTCAATATTTGGCTTAGTTATGGTGGAAACATGACCCCCTGTATATATGAATTACTGCAACCAGTATATTTCATCCCAAGTCGCAGAATCTCCCTGCAGCAGACTTACTGCTAGCTGTAAGTCCCAAACCTGTTGCATATTTATTGGTGCCACCCCCTCAGTCTTTGGCCCAAATTGCAGCATTACATCCCAATATCTGGCTTAGCCATGCTGCCAAAATGGCGCCCCAGGTATATGGGTTTTATGCAGCTAGACCACCCCATTGCAGGTTACAGACCAATGTGACATAGATTAACCCAATTCGAAGGTGTCAAAGCTATTCCATCTTTATTGGTAATTGTTACTCAGTGTTTGGACCAAATTGCAGCATAATATCTCAATATTTGGCTTAGTTATGGTGGAAACATGACCCCCTGTATATATGAATTACTGCAACCAGTATATTTCATCCCAAGTCGCAGAATCTCCCTGCAGCAGACTTACTGCTAGCTGTAAGTCCCAAACCTGTTGCATATTTATTGGTGCCACCCCCTCAGTCTTTGGCCCAAATTGCAGCATTACATCCCAATATCTGGCTTAGCCATGCTGCCAAAATGGCGCCCCAGGTATATGGGTTTTATGCAGCTAGACCACCCCATTGCAGGTTACAGACCAATGTGACATGGGTTTAACCCAGTCTGTAGGTCTCAAAGCTATTTCCTGTTTATTGGGGTCATTCACTTAGCGTCTGGACCAAATTGGAGCATTAAAGCTCAATGTTTGTCTTAGTTATGGTGGAAACATGACCCCTGCATATATTAACATACTGCAACCAGTGTAGCCCATTTCCAGTCGTAAAAGCTTGCGACAAGAGTTTCCTTTATAGATGTAAGTCCCAAAGCTGTTACATATTTATTAGTGTCACCCACCTAATCTTTGGCCCAAATTGCAGCATTACATCCCAATATTTGGCTTAGTTATGCTGCCAAAATGGCGCCCCAGGTATATGGGTTTTATGCAGCTAGACCACCCCATTGCAGGTTACAGACCAATGTGACATAGATTAACCCAATTCGAAGGTGTCAAAGCTATTCCATCTTTATTGGTAATTGTTACTCAGTGTTTGGACCAAATTGCAGCATAATATCTCAATATTTGGCTTAGTTATGGTGGAAACATGACCCCCTGTATATATGAATTACTGCAACCAGTATATTTCATCCCAAGTCGCAGAATCTCCCTGCAGCAGACTTACTGCTAGCTGTAAGTCCCAAACCTGTTGCATATTTATTGGTGCCACCCCCTCAGTCTTTGGCCCAAATTGCAGCATTACATCCCAATATCTGGCTTAGCCATGCTGCCAAAATGGCGCCCCAGGTATATGGGTTTTATGCAGCTAGACCACCCCATTGCAGGTTACAGACCAATGTGACATAGATTAACCCAATTCGAAGGTGTCAAAGCTATTCCATCTTTATTGGTAATTGTTACTCAGTGTTTGGACCAAATTGCAGCATAATATCTCAATATTTGGCTTAGTTATGGTGGAAACATGACCCCCTGTATATATGAATTACTGCAACCAGTATATTTCATCCCAAGTCGCAGAATCTCCCTGCAGCAGACTTACTGCTAGCTGTAAGTCCCAAACCTGTTGCATATTTATTGGTGCCACCCCCTCAGTCTTTGGCCCAAATTGCAGCATTACATCCCAATATCTGGCTTAGCCATGCTGCCAAAATGGCGCCCCAGGTATATGGGTTTTATGCAGCTAGACCACCCCATTGCAGGTTACAGACCAATGTGACATGGGTTTAACCCAGTCTGTAGGTCTCAAAGCTATTTCCTGTTTATTGGGGTCATTCACTTAGCGTCTGGACCAAATTGGAGCATTAAAGCTCAATGTTTGTCTTAGTTATGGTGGAAACATGACCCCTGCATATATTAACATACTGCAACCAGTGTAGCCCATTTCCAGTCGTAAAAGCTTGCGACAAGAGTTTCCTTTATAGATGTAAGTCCCAAAGCTGTTACATATTTATTAGTGTCACCCACCTAATCTTTGGCCCAAATTGCAGCATTACATCCCAATATTTGGCTTAGTTATGCTGCCAAAATGGCGCCCCAGGTATATGGGTTTTATGCAGCTAGACCACCCCATTGCAGGTTACAGACCAATGTGACATAGATTAACCCAATTCGAAGGTGTCAAAGCTATTCCATCTTTATTGGTAATTGTTACTCAGTGTTTGGACCAAATTGCAGCATAATATCTCAATATTTGGCTTAGTTATGGTGGAAACATGACCCCCTGTATATATGAATTACTGCAACCAGTATATTTCATCCCAAGTCGCAGAATCTCCCTGCAGCAGACTTACTGCTAGCTGTAAGTCCCAAACCTGTTGCATATTTATTGGTGCCACCCCCTCAGTCTTTGGCCCAAATTGCAGCATTACATCCCAATATCTGGCTTAGCCATGCTGCCAAAATGGCGCCCCAGGTATATGGGTTTTATGCAGCTAGACCACCCCATTGCAGGTTACAGACCAATGTGACATAGATTAACCCAATTCGAAGGTGTCAAAGCTATTCCATCTTTATTGGTAATTGTTACTCAGTGTTTGGACCAAATTGCAGCATAATATCTCAATATTTGGCTTAGTTATGGTGGAAACATGACCCCCTGTATATATGAATTACTGCAACCAGTATATTTCATCCCAAGTCGCAGAATCTCCCTGCAGCAGACTTACTGCTAGCTGTAAGTCCCAAACCTGTTGCATATTTATTGGTGCCACCCCCTCAGTCTTTGGCCCAAATTGCAGCATTACATCCCAATATCTGGCTTAGCCATGCTGCCAAAATGGCGCCCCAGGTATATGGGTTTTATGCAGCTAGACCACCCCATTGCAGGTTACAGACCAATGTGACATGGGTTTAACCCAGTCTGTAGGTCTCAAAGCTATTTCCTGTTTATTGGGGTCATTCACTTAGCGTCTGGACCAAATTGGAGCATTAAAGCTCAATGTTTGTCTTAGTTATGGTGGAAACATGACCCCTGCATATATTAACATACTGCAACCAGTGTAGCCCATTTCCAGTCGTAAAAGCTTGCGACAAGAGTTTCCTTTATAGATGTAAGTCCCAAAGCTGTTACATATTTATTAGTGTCACCCACCTAATCTTTGGCCCAAATTGCAGCATTACATCCCAATATTTGGCTTAGTTATGCTGCCAAAATGGCGCCCCAGGTATATGGGTTTTATGCAGCTAGACCACCCCATTGCAGGTTACAGACCAATGTGACATAGATTAACCCAATTCGAAGGTGTCAAAGCTATTCCATCTTTATTGGTAATTGTTACTCAGTGTTTGGACCAAATTGCAGCATAATATCTCAATATTTGGCTTAGTTATGGTGGAAACATGACCCCCTGTATATATGAATTACTGCAACCAGTATATTTCATCCCAAGTCGCAGAATCTCCCTGCAGCAGACTTACTGCTAGCTGTAAGTCCCAAACCTGTTGCATATTTATTGGTGCCACCCCCTCAGTCTTTGGCCCAAATTGCAGCATTACATCCCAATATCTGGCTTAGCCATGCTGCCAAAATGGCGCCCCAGGTATATGGGTTTTATGCAGCTAGACCACCCCATTGCAGGTTACAGACCAATGTGACATGGGTTTAACCCAGTCTGTAGGTCTCAAAGCTATTTCCTGTTTATTGGGGTCATTCACTTAGCGTCTGGACCAAATTGGAGCATTAAAGCTCAATGTTTGTCTTAGTTATGGTGGAAACATGACCCCTGCATATATTAACATACTGCAACCAGTGTAGCCCATTTCCAGTCGTAAAAGCTTGCGACAAGAGTTTCCTTTATAGATGTAAGTCCCAAAGCTGTTACATATTTATTAGTGTCACCCACCTAATCTTTGGCCCAAATTGCAGCATTACATCCCAATATTTGGCTTAGTTATGCTGCCAAAATGGCGCCCCAGGTATATGGGTTTTATGCAGCTAGACCACCCCATTGCAGGTTACAGACCAATGTGACATAGATTAACCCAATTCGAAGGTGTCAAAGCTATTCCATCTTTATTGGTAATTGTTACTCAGTGTTTGGACCAAATTGCAGCATAATATCTCAATATTTGGCTTAGTTATGGTGGAAACATGACCCCCTGTATATATGAATTACTGCAACCAGTATATTTCATCCCAAGTCGCAGAATCTCCCTGCAGCAGACTTACTGCTAGCTGTAAGTCCCAAACCTGTTGCATATTTATTGGTGCCACCCCCTCAGTCTTTGGCCCAAATTGCAGCATTACATCCCAATATCTGGCTTAGCCATGCTGCCAAAATGGCGCCCCAGGTATATGGGTTTTATGCAGCTAGACCACCCCATTGCAGGTTACAGACCAATGTGACATAGATTAACCCAATTCGAAGGTGTCAAAGCTATTCCATCTTTATTGGTAATTGTTACTCAGTGTTTGGACCAAATTGCAGCATAATATCTCAATATTTGGCTTAGTTATGGTGGAAACATGACCCCCTGTATATATGAATTACTGCAACCAGTATATTTCATCCCAAGTCGCAGAATCTCCCTGCAGCAGACTTACTGCTAGCTGTAAGTCCCAAACCTGTTGCATATTTATTGGTGCCACCCCCTCAGTCTTTGGCCCAAATTGCAGCATTACATCCCAATATCTGGCTTAGCCATGCTGCCAAAATGGCGCCCCAGGTATATGGGTTTTATGCAGCTAGACCACCCCATTGCAGGTTACAGACCAATGTGACATAGATTAACCCAATTCGAAGGTGTCAAAGCTATTCCATCTTTATTGGTAATTGTTACTCAGTGTTTGGACCAAATTGCAGCATAATATCTCAATATTTGGCTTAGTTATGGTGGAAACATGACCCCCTGTATATATGAATTACTGCAACCAGTATATTTCATCCCAAGTCGCAGAATCTCCCTGCAGCAGACTTACTGCTAGCTGTAAGTCCCAAACCTGTTGCATATTTATTGGTGCCACCCCCTCAGTCTTTGGCCCAAATTGCAGCATTACATCCCAATATCTGGCTTAGCCATGCTGCCAAAATGGCGCCCCAGGTATATGGGTTTTATGCAGCTAGACCACCCCATTGCAGGTTACAGACCAATGTGACATAGATTAACCCAATTCGAAGGTGTCAAAGCTATTCCATCTTTATTGGTAATTGTTACTCAGTGTTTGGACCAAATTGCAGCATAATATCTCAATATTTGGCTTAGTTATGGTGGAAACATGACCCCCTGTATATATGAATTACTGCAACCAGTATATTTCATCCCAAGTCGCAGAATCTCCCTGCAGCAGACTTACTGCTAGCTGTAAGTCCCAAACCTGTTGCATATTTATTGGTGCCACCCCCTCAGTCTTTGGCCCAAATTGCAGCATTACATCCCAATATCTGGCTTAGCCATGCTGCCAAAATGGCGCCCCAGGTATATGGGTTTTATGCAGCTAGACCACCCCATTGCAGGTTACAGACCAATGTGACATGGGTTTAACCCAGTCTGTAGGTCTCAAAGCTATTTCCTGTTTATTGGGGTCATTCACTTAGCGTCTGGACCAAATTGGAGCATTAAAGCTCAATGTTTGTCTTAGTTATGGTGGAAACATGACCCCTGCATATATTAACATACTGCAACCAGTGTAGCCCATTTCCAGTCGTAAAAGCTTGCGACAAGAGTTTCCTTTATAGATGTAAGTCCCAAAGCTGTTACATATTTATTAGTGTCACCCACCTAATCTTTGGCCCAAATTGCAGCATTACATCCCAATATTTGGCTTAGTTATGCTGCCAAAATGGCGCCCCAGGTATATGGGTTTTATGCAGCTAGACCACCCCATTGCAGGTTACAGACCAATGTGACATAGATTAACCCAATTCGAAGGTGTCAAAGCTATTCCATCTTTATTGGTAATTGTTACTCAGTGTTTGGACCAAATTGCAGCATAATATCTCAATATTTGGCTTAGTTATGGTGGAAACATGACCCCCTGTATATATGAATTACTGCAACCAGTATATTTCATCCCAAGTCGCAGAATCTCCCTGCAGCAGACTTACTGCTAGCTGTAAGTCCCAAACCTGTTGCATATTTATTGGTGCCACCCCCTCAGTCTTTGGCCCAAATTGCAGCATTACATCCCAATATCTGGCTTAGCCATGCTGCCAAAATGGCGCCCCAGGTATATGGGTTTTATGCAGCTAGACCACCCCATTGCAGGTTACAGACCAATGTGACATAGATTAACCCAATTCGAAGGTGTCAAAGCTATTCCATCTTTATTGGTAATTGTTAGTCAGTGTTTGGACCAAATTGCAGCATAATATCTCAATATTTGGCTTAGTTATGGTGGAAACATGACCCCCTGTATATATGAATTACTGCAACAAGTATATTTCATCCCAAGTCGCAGAATCTCCCTGCAGCAGATTTACTGCTAGCTGTAAGTCCCAAAGCTGTTGCATATTTATTGGTGCCACCCCCTCAGTCTTTGGCCCAAATTGCAGCATTACATCCCAATATTTGGCTTAGTTATCCTGCCAAAATGGCGTCCCAGGTATATGGGTTTTATGCAGCTAGACTACCCCATCGCAGGTTACAGAGCAATGTGACATAGATTAACCCAATTCGAAGGTGCCAAAGCTATTCCATCTTTATTGGTAATTTTTACTCAGTGTTTGGACCAAATTGCAGCATAATATCTCAATATTTGGCTTAGTTATGGTGGAAACATGACCCCCTGTATATATGAATTACTGCAACAAGTATATTTCATCCCAAGTCGCAGAATCTCCCTGCAGCAGATTTACTGCTAGCTGTAAGTCCCAAAGCTGTTGCATATTTATTGGTGCCACCCCCTTAGTCTTTGGCCCAAATTGCAGCATTACATCCCAATATCTGGCTTAGCCCTGCTGCCAAAATGGCGCCCCAGGTATATGGGTTTTATGCAGCTAGACCACCCCATTGCAGGTTACAGACCAATGTGACATAGATTAACCCAATTCGAAGGTGTCAAAGCTATTCCATCTTTATTGGTAATTGTTACTCAGTGTTTGGACCAAATTGCAGCATAATATCTCAATATTTGGCTTAGTTATGGTGGAAACATGACCCCCTGTATATATGAATTACTGCAACCAGTATATTTCATCCCAAGTCGCAGAATCTCCCTGCAGCAGACTTACTGCTAGCTGTAAGTCCCAAACCTGTTGCATATTTATTGGTGCCACCCCCTCAGTCTTTGGCCCAAATTGCAGCATTACATCCCAATATCTGGCTTAGCCATGCTGCCAAAATGGCGCCCCAGGTATATGGGTTTTATGCAGCTAGACCACCCCATTGCAGGTTACAGACCAATGTGACATAGATTAACCCAATTCGAAGGTGTCAAAGCTATTCCATCTTTATTGGTAATTGTTACTCAGTGTTTGGACCAAATTGCAGCATAATATCTCAATATTTGGCTTAGTTATGGTGGAAACATGACCCCCTGTATATATGAATTACTGCAACCAGTATATTTCATCCCAAGTCGCAGAATCTCCCTGCAGCAGACTTACTGCTAGCTGTAAGTCCCAAACCTGTTGCATATTTATTGGTGCCACCCCCTCAGTCTTTGGCCCAAATTGCAGCATTACATCCCAATATCTGGCTTAGCCATGCTGCCAAAATGGCGCCCCAGGTATATGGGTTTTATGCAGCTAGACCACCCCATTGCAGGTTACAGACCAATGTGACATAGATTAACCCAATTCGAAGGTGTCAAAGCTATTCCATCTTTATTGGTAATTGTTACTCAGTGTTTGGACCAAATTGCAGCATAATATCTCAATATTTGGCTTAGTTATGGTGGAAACATGACCCCCTGTATATATGAATTACTGCAACCAGTATATTTCATCCCAAGTCGCAGAATCTCCCTGCAGCAGACTTACTGCTAGCTGTAAGTCCCAAACCTGTTGCATATTTATTGGTGCCACCCCCTCAGTCTTTGGCCCAAATTGCAGCATTACATCCCAATATCTGGCTTAGCCATGCTGCCAAAATGGCGCCCCAGGTATATGGGTTTTATGCAGCTAGACCACCCCATTGCAGGTTACAGACCAATGTGACATAGATTAACCCAATTCGAAGGTGTCAAAGCTATTCCATCTTTATTGGTAATTGTTACTCAGTGTTTGGACCAAATTGCAGCATAATATCTCAATATTTGGCTTAGTTATGGTGGAAACATGACCCCCTGTATATATGAATTACTGCAACCAGTATATTTCATCCCAAGTCGCAGAATCTCCCTGCAGCAGACTTACTGCTAGCTGTAAGTCCCAAACCTGTTGCATATTTATTGGTGCCACCCCCTCAGTCTTTGGCCCAAATTGCAGCATTACATCCCAATATCTGGCTTAGCCATGCTGCCAAAATGGCGCCCCAGGTATATGGGTTTTATGCAGCTAGACCACCCCATTGCAGGTTACAGACCAATGTGACATAGATTAACCCAATTCGAAGGTGTCAAAGCTATTCCATCTTTATTGGTAATTGTTACTCAGTGTTTGGACCAAATTGCAGCATAATATCTCAATATTTGGCTTAGTTATGGTGGAAACATGACCCCCTGTATATATGAATTACTGCAACCAGTATATTTCATCCCAAGTCGCAGAATCTCCCTGCAGCAGACTTACTGCTAGCTGTAAGTCCCAAACCTGTTGCATATTTATTGGTGCCACCCCCTCAGTCTTTGGCCCAAATTGCAGCATTACATCCCAATATCTGGCTTAGCCATGCTGCCAAAATGGCGCCCCAGGTATATGGGTTTTATGCAGCTAGACCACCCCATTGCAGGTTACAGACCAATGTGACATAGATTAACCCAATTCGAAGGTGTCAAAGCTATTCCATCTTTATTGGTAATTGTTACTCAGTGTTTGGACCAAATTGCAGCATAATATCTCAATATTTGGCTTAGTTATGGTGGAAACATGACCCCCTGTATATATGAATTACTGCAACCAGTATATTTCATCCCAAGTCGCAGAATCTCCCTGCAGCAGACTTACTGCTAGCTGTAAGTCCCAAACCTGTTGCATATTTATTGGTGCCACCCCCTCAGTCTTTGGCCCAAATTGCAGCATTACATCCCAATATCTGGCTTAGCCATGCTGCCAAAATGGCGCCCCAGGTATATGGGTTTTATGCAGCTAGACCACCCCATTGCAGGTTACAGACCAATGTGACATGGGTTTAACCCAGTCTGTAGGTCTCAAAGCTATTTCCTGTTTATTGGGGTCATTCACTTAGCGTCTGGACCAAATTGGAGCATTAAAGCTCAATGTTTGTCTTAGTTATGGTGGAAACATGACCCCTGCATATATTAACATACTGCAACCAGTGTAGCCCATTTCCAGTCGTAAAAGCTTGCGACAAGAGTTTCCTTTATAGATGTAAGTCCCAAAGCTGTTACATATTTATTAGTGTCACCCACCTAATCTTTGGCCCAAATTGCAGCATTACATCCCAATATTTGGCTTAGTTATGCTGCCAAAATGGCGCCCCAGGTATATGGGTTTTATGCAGCTAGACCACCCCATTGCAGGTTACAGACCAATGTGACATAGATTAACCCAATTCGAAGGTGTCAAAGCTATTCCATCTTTATTGGTAATTGTTACTCAGTGTTTGGACCAAATTGCAGCATAATATCTCAATATTTGGCTTAGTTATGGTGGAAACATGACCCCCTGTATATATGAATTACTGCAACCAGTATATTTCATCCCAAGTCGCAGAATCTCCCTGCAGCAGACTTACTGCTAGCTGTAAGTCCCAAACCTGTTGCATATTTATTGGTGCCACCCCCTCAGTCTTTGGCCCAAATTGCAGCATTACATCCCAATATCTGGCTTAGCCATGCTGCCAAAATGGCGCCCCAGGTATATGGGTTTTATGCAGCTAGACCACCCCATTGCAGGTTACAGACCAATGTGACATAGATTAACCCAATTCGAAGGTGTCAAAGCTATTCCATCTTTATTGGTAATTGTTACTCAGTGTTTGGACCAAATTGCAGCATAATATCTCAATATTTGGCTTAGTTATGGTGGAAACATGACCCCCTGTATATATGAATTACTGCAACCAGTATATTTCATCCCAAGTCGCAGAATCTCCCTGCAGCAGACTTACTGCTAGCTGTAAGTCCCAAACCTGTTGCATATTTATTGGTGCCACCCCCTCAGTCTTTGGCCCAAATTGCAGCATTACATCCCAATATCTGGCTTAGCCATGCTGCCAAAATGGCGCCCCAGGTATATGGGTTTTATGCAGCTAGACCACCCCATTGCAGGTTACAGACCAATGTGACATAGATTAACCCAATTCGAAGGTGTCAAAGCTATTCCATCTTTATTGGTAATTGTTACTCAGTGTTTGGACCAAATTGCAGCATAATATCTCAATATTTGGCTTAGTTATGGTGGAAACATGACCCCCTGTATATATGAATTACTGCAACCAGTATATTTCATCCCAAGTCGCAGAATCTCCCTGCAGCAGACTTACTGCTAGCTGTAAGTCCCAAACCTGTTGCATATTTATTGGTGCCACCCCCTCAGTCTTTGGCCCAAATTGCAGCATTACATCCCAATATCTGGCTTAGCCATGCTGCCAAAATGGCGCCCCAGGTATATGGGTTTTATGCAGCTAGACCACCCCATTGCAGGTTACAGACCAATGTGACATAGATTAACCCAATTCGAAGGTGTCAAAGCTATTCCATCTTTATTGGTAATTGTTACTCAGTGTTTGGACCAAATTGCAGCATAATATCTCAATATTTGGCTTAGTTATGGTGGAAACATGACCCCCTGTATATATGAATTACTGCAACCAGTATATTTCATCCCAAGTCGCAGAATCTCCCTGCAGCAGACTTACTGCTAGCTGTAAGTCCCAAACCTGTTGCATATTTATTGGTGCCACCCCCTCAGTCTTTGGCCCAAATTGCAGCATTACATCCCAATATCTGGCTTAGCCATGCTGCCAAAATGGCGCCCCAGGTATATGGGTTTTATGCAGCTAGACCACCCCATTGCAGGTTACAGACCAATGTGACATAGATTAACCCAATTCGAAGGTGTCAAAGCTATTCCATCTTTATTGGTAATTGTTACTCAGTGTTTGGACCAAATTGCAGCATAATATCTCAATATTTGGCTTAGTTATGGTGGAAACATGACCCCCTGTATATATGAATTACTGCAACCAGTATATTTCATCCCAAGTCGCAGAATCTCCCTGCAGCAGACTTACTGCTAGCTGTAAGTCCCAAACCTGTTGCATATTTATTGGTGCCACCCCCTCAGTCTTTGGCCCAAATTGCAGCATTACATCCCAATATCTGGCTTAGCCATGCTGCCAAAATGGCGCCCCAGGTATATGGGTTTTATGCAGCTAGACCACCCCATTGCAGGTTACAGACCAATGTGACATGGGTTTAACCCAGTCTGTAGGTCTCAAAGCTATTTCCTGTTTATTGGGGTCATTCACTTAGCGTCTGGACCAAATTGGAGCATTAAAGCTCAATGTTTGTCTTAGTTATGGTGGAAACATGACCCCTGCATATATTAACATACTGCAACCAGTGTAGCCCATTTCCAGTCGTAAAAGCTTGCGACAAGAGTTTCCTTTATAGATGTAAGTCCCAAAGCTGTTACATATTTATTAGTGTCACCCACCTAATCTTTGGCCCAAATTGCAGCATTACATCCCAATATTTGGCTTAGTTATGCTGCCAAAATGGCGCCCCAGGTATATGGGTTTTATGCAGCTAGACCACCCCATTGCAGGTTACAGACCAATGTGACATAGATTAACCCAATTCGAAGGTGTCAAAGCTATTCCATCTTTATTGGTAATTGTTACTCAGTGTTTGGACCAAATTGCAGCATAATATCTCAATATTTGGCTTAGTTATGGTGGAAACATGACCCCCTGTATATATGAATTACTGCAACCAGTATATTTCATCCCAAGTCGCAGAATCTCCCTGCAGCAGACTTACTGCTAGCTGTAAGTCCCAAACCTGTTGCATATTTATTGGTGCCACCCCCTCAGTCTTTGGCCCAAATTGCAGCATTACATCCCAATATCTGGCTTAGCCATGCTGCCAAAATGGCGCCCCAGGTATATGGGTTTTATGCAGCTAGACCACCCCATTGCAGGTTACAGACCAATGTGACATGGGTTTAACCCAGTCTGTAGGTCTCAAAGCTATTTCCTGTTTATTGGGGTCATTCACTTAGCGTCTGGACCAAATTGGAGCATTAAAGCTCAATGTTTGTCTTAGTTATGGTGGAAACATGACCCCTGCATATATTAACATACTGCAACCAGTGTAGCCCATTTCCAGTCGTAAAAGCTTGCGACAAGAGTTTCCTTTATAGATGTAAGTCCCAAAGCTGTTACATATTTATTAGTGTCACCCACCTAATCTTTGGCCCAAATTGCAGCATTACATCCCAATATTTGGCTTAGTTATGCTGCCAAAATGGCGCCCCAGGTATATGGGTTTTATGCAGCTAGACCACCCCATTGCAGGTTACAGACCAATGTGACATAGATTAACCCAATTCGAAGGTGTCAAAGCTATTCCATCTTTATTGGTAATTGTTACTCAGTGTTTGGACCAAATTGCAGCATAATATCTCAATATTTGGCTTAGTTATGGTGGAAACATGACCCCCTGTATATATGAATTACTGCAACCAGTATATTTCATCCCAAGTCGCAGAATCTCCCTGCAGCAGACTTACTGCTAGCTGTAAGTCCCAAACCTGTTGCATATTTATTGGTGCCACCCCCTCAGTCTTTGGCCCAAATTGCAGCATTACATCCCAATATCTGGCTTAGCCATGCTGCCAAAATGGCGCCCCAGGTATATGGGTTTTATGCAGCTAGACCACCCCATTGCAGGTTACAGACCAATGTGACATAGATTAACCCAATTCGAAGGTGTCAAAGCTATTCCATCTTTATTGGTAATTGTTACTCAGTGTTTGGACCAAATTGCAGCATAATATCTCAATATTTGGCTTAGTTATGGTGGAAACATGACCCCCTGTATATATGAATTACTGCAACCAGTATATTTCATCCCAAGTCGCAGAATCTCCCTGCAGCAGACTTACTGCTAGCTGTAAGTCCCAAACCTGTTGCATATTTATTGGTGCCACCCCCTCAGTCTTTGGCCCAAATTGCAGCATTACATCCCAATATCTGGCTTAGCCATGCTGCCAAAATGGCGCCCCAGGTATATGGGTTTTATGCAGCTAGACCACCCCATTGCAGGTTACAGACCAATGTGACATAGATTAACCCAATTCGAAGGTGTCAAAGCTATTCCATCTTTATTGGTAATTGTTACTCAGTGTTTGGACCAAATTGCAGCATAATATCTCAATATTTGGCTTAGTTATGGTGGAAACATGACCCCCTGTATATATGAATTACTGCAACCAGTATATTTCATCCCAAGTCGCAGAATCTCCCTGCAGCAGACTTACTGCTAGCTGTAAGTCCCAAACCTGTTGCATATTTATTGGTGCCACCCCCTCAGTCTTTGGCCCAAATTGCAGCATTACATCCCAATATCTGGCTTAGCCATGCTGCCAAAATGGCGCCCCAGGTATATGGGTTTTATGCAGCTAGACCACCCCATTGCAGGTTACAGACCAATGTGACATAGATTAACCCAATTCGAAGGTGTCAAAGCTATTCCATCTTTATTGGTAATTGTTACTCAGTGTTTGGACCAAATTGCAGCATAATATCTCAATATTTGGCTTAGTTATGGTGGAAACATGACCCCCTGTATATATGAATTACTGCAACCAGTATATTTCATCCCAAGTCGCAGAATCTCCCTGCAGCAGACTTACTGCTAGCTGTAAGTCCCAAACCTGTTGCATATTTATTGGTGCCACCCCCTCAGTCTTTGGCCCAAATTGCAGCATTACATCCCAATATCTGGCTTAGCCATGCTGCCAAAATGGCGCCCCAGGTATATGGGTTTTATGCAGCTAGACCACCCCATTGCAGGTTACAGACCAATGTGACATGGGTTTAACCCAGTCTGTAGGTCTCAAAGCTATTTCCTGTTTATTGGGGTCATTCACTTAGCGTCTGGACCAAATTGGAGCATTAAAGCTCAATGTTTGTCTTAGTTATGGTGGAAACATGACCCCTGCATATATTAACATACTGCAACCAGTGTAGCCCATTTCCAGTCGTAAAAGCTTGCGACAAGAGTTTCCTTTATAGATGTAAGTCCCAAAGCTGTTACATATTTATTAGTGTCACCCACCTAATCTTTGGCCCAAATTGCAGCATTACATCCCAATATTTGGCTTAGTTATGCTGCCAAAATGGCGCCCCAGGTATATGGGTTTTATGCAGCTAGACCACCCCATTGCAGGTTACAGACCAATGTGACATAGATTAACCCAATTCGAAGGTGTCAAAGCTATTCCATCTTTATTGGTAATTGTTACTCAGTGTTTGGACCAAATTGCAGCATAATATCTCAATATTTGGCTTAGTTATGGTGGAAACATGACCCCCTGTATATATGAATTACTGCAACCAGTATATTTCATCCCAAGTCGCAGAATCTCCCTGCAGCAGACTTACTGCTAGCTGTAAGTCCCAAACCTGTTGCATATTTATTGGTGCCACCCCCTCAGTCTTTGGCCCAAATTGCAGCATTACATCCCAATATCTGGCTTAGCCATGCTGCCAAAATGGCGCCCCAGGTATATGGGTTTTATGCAGCTAGACCACCCCATTGCAGGTTACAGACCAATGTGACATAGATTAACCCAATTCGAAGGTGTCAAAGCTATTCCATCTTTATTGGTAATTGTTACTCAGTGTTTGGACCAAATTGCAGCATAATATCTCAATATTTGGCTTAGTTATGGTGGAAACATGACCCCCTGTATATATGAATTACTGCAACCAGTATATTTCATCCCAAGTCGCAGAATCTCCCTGCAGCAGACTTACTGCTAGCTGTAAGTCCCAAACCTGTTGCATATTTATTGGTGCCACCCCCTCAGTCTTTGGCCCAAATTGCAGCATTACATCCCAATATCTGGCTTAGCCATGCTGCCAAAATGGCGCCCCAGGTATATGGGTTTTATGCAGCTAGACCACCCCATTGCAGGTTACAGACCAATGTGACATGGGTTTAACCCAGTCTGTAGGTCTCAAAGCTATTTCCTGTTTATTGGGGTCATTCACTTAGCGTCTGGACCAAATTGGAGCATTAAAGCTCAATGTTTGTCTTAGTTATGGTGGAAACATGACCCCTGCATATATTAACATACTGCAACCAGTGTAGCCCATTTCCAGTCGTAAAAGCTTGCGACAAGAGTTTCCTTTATAGATGTAAGTCCCAAAGCTGTTACATATTTATTAGTGTCACCCACCTAATCTTTGGCCCAAATTGCAGCATTACATCCCAATATTTGGCTTAGTTATGCTGCCAAAATGGCGCCCCAGGTATATGGGTTTTATGCAGCTAGACCACCCCATTGCAGGTTACAGACCAATGTGACATAGATTAACCCAATTCGAAGGTGTCAAAGCTATTCCATCTTTATTGGTAATTGTTACTCAGTGTTTGGACCAAATTGCAGCATAATATCTCAATATTTGGCTTAGTTATGGTGGAAACATGACCCCCTGTATATATGAATTACTGCAACCAGTATATTTCATCCCAAGTCGCAGAATCTCCCTGCAGCAGACTTACTGCTAGCTGTAAGTCCCAAACCTGTTGCATATTTATTGGTGCCACCCCCTCAGTCTTTGGCCCAAATTGCAGCATTACATCCCAATATCTGGCTTAGCCATGCTGCCAAAATGGCGCCCCAGGTATATGGGTTTTATGCAGCTAGACCACCCCATTGCAGGTTACAGACCAATGTGACATAGATTAACCCAATTCGAAGGTGTCAAAGCTATTCCATCTTTATTGGTAATTGTTACTCAGTGTTTGGACCAAATTGCAGCATAATATCTCAATATTTGGCTTAGTTATGGTGGAAACATGACCCCCTGTATATATGAATTACTGCAACCAGTATATTTCATCCCAAGTCGCAGAATCTCCCTGCAGCAGACTTACTGCTAGCTGTAAGTCCCAAACCTGTTGCATATTTATTGGTGCCACCCCCTCAGTCTTTGGCCCAAATTGCAGCATTACATCCCAATATCTGGCTTAGCCATGCTGCCAAAATGGCGCCCCAGGTATATGGGTTTTATGCAGCTAGACCACCCCATTGCAGGTTACAGACCAATGTGACATGGGTTTAACCCAGTCTGTAGGTCTCAAAGCTATTTCCTGTTTATTGGGGTCATTCACTTAGCGTCTGGACCAAATTGGAGCATTAAAGCTCAATGTTTGTCTTAGTTATGGTGGAAACATGACCCCTGCATATATTAACATACTGCAACCAGTGTAGCCCATTTCCAGTCGTAAAAGCTTGCGACAAGAGTTTCCTTTATAGATGTAAGTCCCAAAGCTGTTACATATTTATTAGTGTCACCCACCTAATCTTTGGCCCAAATTGCAGCATTACATCCCAATATTTGGCTTAGTTATGCTGCCAAAATGGCGCCCCAGGTATATGGGTTTTATGCAGCTAGACCACCCCATTGCAGGTTACAGACCAATGTGACATAGATTAACCCAATTCGAAGGTGTCAAAGCTATTCCATCTTTATTGGTAATTGTTACTCAGTGTTTGGACCAAATTGCAGCATAATATCTCAATATTTGGCTTAGTTATGGTGGAAACATGACCCCCTGTATATATGAATTACTGCAACCAGTATATTTCATCCCAAGTCGCAGAATCTCCCTGCAGCAGACTTACTGCTAGCTGTAAGTCCCAAACCTGTTGCATATTTATTGGTGCCACCCCCTCAGTCTTTGGCCCAAATTGCAGCATTACATCCCAATATCTGGCTTAGCCATGCTGCCAAAATGGCGCCCCAGGTATATGGGTTTTATGCAGCTAGACCACCCCATTGCAGGTTACAGACCAATGTGACATGGGTTTAACCCAGTCTGTAGGTCTCAAAGCTATTTCCTGTTTATTGGGGTCATTCACTTAGCGTCTGGACCAAATTGGAGCATTAAAGCTCAATGTTTGTCTTAGTTATGGTGGAAACATGACCCCTGCATATATTAACATACTGCAACCAGTGTAGCCCATTTCCAGTCGTAAAAGCTTGCGACAAGAGTTTCCTTTATAGATGTAAGTCCCAAAGCTGTTACATATTTATTAGTGTCACCCACCTAATCTTTGGCCCAAATTGCAGCATTACATCCCAATATTTGGCTTAGTTATGCTGCCAAAATGGCGCCCCAGGTATATGGGTTTTATGCAGCTAGACCACCCCATTGCAGGTTACAGACCAATGTGACATAGATTAACCCAATTCGAAGGTGTCAAAGCTATTCCATCTTTATTGGTAATTGTTACTCAGTGTTTGGACCAAATTGCAGCATAATATCTCAATATTTGGCTTTTAGTTATGGTGGAAACATGACCCCCTGTATATATGAATTACTGCAACCAGTATATTTCATCCCAAGTCGCAGAATCTCCCTGCAGCAGACTTACTGCTAGCTGTAAGTCCCAAACCTGTTGCATATTTATTGGTGCCACCCCCTCAGTCTTTGGCCCAAATTGCAGCATTACATCCCAATATCTGGCTTAGCCATGCTGCCAAAATGGCGCCCCAGGTATATGGGTTTTATGCAGCTAGACCACCCCATTGCAGGTTACAGACCAATGTGACATAGATTAACCCAATTCGAAGGTGTCAAAGCTATTCCATCTTTATTGGTAATTGTTACTCAGTGTTTGGACCAAATTGCAGCATAATATCTCAATATTTGGCTTAGTTATGGTGGAAACATGACCCCCTGTATATATGAATTACTGCAACCAGTATATTTCATCCCAAGTCGCAGAATCTCCCTGCAGCAGACTTACTGCTAGCTGTAAGTCCCAAACCTGTTGCATATTTATTGGTGCCACCCCCTCAGTCTTTGGCCCAAATTGCAGCATTACATCCCAATATCTGGCTTAGCCATGCTGCCAAAATGGCGCCCCAGGTATATGGGTTTTATGCAGCTAGACCACCCCATTGCAGGTTACAGACCAATGTGACATAGATTAACCCAATTCGAAGGTGTCAAAGCTATTCCATCTTTATTGGTAATTGTTACTCAGTGTTTGGACCAAATTGCAGCATAATATCTCAATATTTGGCTTAGTTATGGTGGAAACATGACCCCCTGTATATATGAATTACTGCAACCAGTATATTTCATCCCAAGTCGCAGAATCTCCCTGCAGCAGACTTACTGCTAGCTGTAAGTCCCAAACCTGTTGCATATTTATTGGTGCCACCCCCTCAGTCTTTGGCCCAAATTGCAGCATTACATCCCAATATCTGGCTTAGCCATGCTGCCAAAATGGCGCCCCAGGTATATGGGTTTTATGCAGCTAGACCCACCCCATTGCAGGTTACAGACCAATGTGACATAGATTAACCCAATTCGAAGGTGTCAAAGCTATTCCATCTTTATTGGTAATTGTTACTCAGTGTTTGGACCAAATTGCAGCATAATATCTCAATATTTGGCTTAGTTATGGTGGAAACATGACCCCCTGTATATATGAATTACTGCAACCAGTATATTTCATCCCAAGTCGCAGAATCTCCCTGCAGCAGACTTACTGCTAGCTGTAAGTCCCAAACCTGTTGCATATTTATTGGTGCCACCCCCTCAGTCTTTGGCCCAAATTGCAGCATTACATCCCAATATCTGGCTTAGCCATGCTGCCAAAATGGCGCCCCAGGTATATGGGGTTTTATGCAGCTAGACCACCCCATTGCAGGTTACAGACCAATGTGACATGGGTTTAACCCAGTCTGTAGGTCTCAAAGCTATTTCCTGTTTATTGGGGTCATTCACTTAGCGTCTGGACCAAATTGGAGCATTAAAGCTCAATGTTTGTCTTAGTTATGGTGGAAACATGACCCCTGCATATATTAACATACTGCAACCAGTGTAGCCCATTTCCAGTCGTAAAAGCTTGCGACAAGAGTTTCCTTTATAGATGTAAGTCCCAAAGCTGTTACATATTTATTAGTGTCACCCACCTAATCTTTGGCCCAAATTGCAGCATTACATCCCAATATTTGGCTTAGTTATGCTGCCAAAATGGCGCCCCAGGTATATGGGTTTTATGCAGCTAGACCACCCATTGCAGGTTACAGACCAATGTGACATAGATTAACCCAATTCGAAGGTGTCAAAGCTATTCCATCTTTATTGGTAATTGTTACTCAGTGTTTGGACCAAATTGCAGCATAATATCTCAATATTTGGCTTAGTTATGGTGGAAACATGACCCCCTGTATATATGAATTACTGCAACCAGTATATTTCATCCCAAGTCGCAGAATCTCCCTGCAGCAGACTTACTGCTAGCTGTAAGTCCCAAACCTGTTGCATATTTATTGGTGCCACCCCCTCAGTCTTTGGCCCAAATTGCAGCATTACATCCCAATATCTGGCTTAGCCATGCTGCCAAAATGGCGCCCCAGGTATATGGGTTTTATGCAGCTAGACCACCCCATTGCAGGTTACAGACCAATGTGACATAGATTAACCCAATTCGAAGGTGTCAAAGCTATTCCATCTTTATTGGTAATTGTTACTCAGTGTTTGGACCAAATTGCAGCATAATATCTCAATATTTGGCTTAGTTATGGTGGAAACATGACCCCCTGTATATATGAATTACTGCAACCAGTATATTTCATCCCAAGTCGCAGAATCTCCCTGCAGCAGACTTACTGCTAGCTGTAAGTCCCAAACCTGTTGCATATTTATTGGTGCCACCCCCTCAGTCTTTGGCCCAAATTGCAGCATTACATCCCAATATCTGGCTTAGCCATGCTGCCAAAATGGCGCCCCAGGTATATGGGTTTTATGCAGCTAGACCACCCCATTGCAGGTTACAGGACCAATGTGACATGGGTTTAACCCAGTCTGTAGGTCTCAAAGCTATTTCCTGTTTATTGGGGTCATTCACTTAGCGTCTGGACCAAATTGGAGCATTAAAGCTCAATGTTTGTCTTAGTTATGGTGGAAACATGACCCCTGCATATATTAACATACTGCAACCAGTGTAGCCCATTTCCAGTCGTAAAAAGCTTGCGACAAGAGTTTCCTTTATAGATGTAAGTCCCAAAGCTGTTACATATTTATTAGTGTCACCCACCTAATCTTTGGCCCAAATTGCAGCATTACATCCCAATATTTGGCTTAGTTATGCTGCCAAAATGGCGCCCCAGGTATATGGGTTTTATGCAGCTAGACCACCCCATTGCAGGTTACAGACCAATGTGACATAGATTAACCCAATTCGAAGGTGTCAAAGCTATTCCATCTTTATTGGTAATTGTTACTCAGTGTTTGGACCAAATTGCAGCATAATATCTCAATATTTGGCTTAGTTATGGTGGAAACATGACCCCCTGTATATATGAATTACTGCAACCAGTATATTTCATCCCAAGTCGCAGAATCTCCCTGCAGCAGACTTACTGCTAGCTGTAAGTCCCAAACCTGTTGCATATTTATTGGTGCCACCCCCTCAGTCTTTGGCCCAAATTGCAGCATTACATCCCAATATCTGGCTTAGCCATGCTGCCAAAATGGCGCCCCAGGTATATGGGTTTTATGCAGCTAGACCACCCCATTGCAGGTTACAGACCAATGTGACATAGATTAACCCAATTTCGAAGGTGTCAAAGCTATTCCATCTTTATTGGTAATTGTTACTCAGTGTTTGGACCAAATTGCAGCATAATATCTCAATATTTGGCTTAGTTATGGTGGAAACATGACCCCCTGTATATATGAATTACTGCAACCAGTATATTTCATCCCAAGTCGCAGAATCTCCCTGCAGCAGACTTACTGCTAGCTGTAAGTCCCAAACCTGTTGCATATTTATTGGTGCCACCCCCTCAGTCTTTGGCCAAATTGCAGCATTACATCCCAATATCTGGCTTAGCCATGCTGCCAAAATGGCGCCCCAGGTATATGGGTTTTATGCAGCTAGACCACCCCATTGCAGGTTACAGACCAATGTGACATGGGTTTAACCCAGTCTGTAGGTCTCAAAGCTATTTCCTGTTTATTGGGGTCATTCACTTAGCGTCTGGACCAAATTGGAGCATTAAAGCTCAATGTTTGTCTTAGTTATGGTGGAAACATGACCCCTGCATATATTAACATACTGCAACCCAGTGTAGCCCATTTCCAGTCGTAAAAGCTTGCGACAAGAGTTTCCTTTATAGATGTAAGTCCCAAAGCTGTTACATATTTATTAGTGTCACCCACCTAATCTTTGGCCCAAATTGCAGCATTACATCCAATATTTGGCTTAGTTATGCTGCCAAAATGGCGCCCCAGGTATATGGGTTTTATGCAGCTAGACCACCCCATTGCAGGTTACAGACCAATGTGACATAGATTAACCCAATTCGAAGGTGTCAAAGCTATTCCATCTTTATTGGTAATTGTTACTCAGTGTTTGGACCAAATTGCAGCATAATATCTCAATATTTGGCTTAGTTATGGTGGAAACATGACCCCCCTGTATATATGAATTACTGCAACCAGTATATTTCATCCC
>CAXHLB010000534.1:0-50998 GCA_964017235.1 Sabellastarte sp. h YS-2021 | reverse complement strand
AGGTGTAATGCCCCAAATGCGCCCAAAATGTCCTCTTTCATTGTCAAAACATGAATAAAATTAATTTTGGGCTTCAGAATTGATACATTATGATATACTTGACATAACCACCCATGGGGGGGTTGTCAGACCAGCCCCACACCCCGGAACTGAAATTCCTAATATGGCTCTTGAGTGGTTCAGACCAATGCAATTTCATTCTCTGATATAAACTGAGTTTTCTGTGAAAATTTGAGCCAGATACAACTACTTTAAGGGGTGTTTTGATCTGATTTGCCATTTAGTGGTACCCTCGCTACATGCACTCCCAAGTCATGTATTTTGAGCTTGGTGTGTATTTCTTAAGGAATACACTACTTAATTTTCTCTTAGTGGCTGCCACTCTCGCAAAAAATATGGTTTATAGCCTTACATCTGCCTTTTTGGGCAAAATATGAGTATATCTTAATGCACCCCCCAGCAGGCCTGTCATACGCCTGCTGGAGTCCAAATACCACACCAGTAATCACTGCTATACCAGATGTAATTCTAAAACCTGTGCAGTCAGATTTAGCAAGTTACAGAGTATTTTCTGGCCAAATTTCAGGATTATAGACCAACATTTGGTACTCATTTGGGCTGATTTACATCTTTTTTCGACCACTTTAACAGCTCTATTTGGGTTAAATAATTTCTGTTCAGAGGTGTAATGCCCCAAATGCGCCCAAAATGTCCTCTTTCATTGTCAAAACATGAATAAAATTAATTTTGGGCTTCAGAATTGATACATTATGATATACTTGACATAACCACCCATGGGGGGGTTGTCAGACCAGCCCCACACCCCGGAACTGAAATTCCTAATATGGCTCTTGAGTGGTTCAGACCAATGCAATTTCATTCTCTGATATAAACTGAGTTTTCTGTGAAAATTTGAGCCAGATACAACTACTTTAAGGGGTGTTTTGATCTGATTTGCCATTTAGTGGTACCCTCGCTACATGCACTCCCAAGTCATGTATTTTGAGCTTGGTGTGTATTTCTTAAGGAATACACTACTTAATTTTCTCTTAGTGGCTGCCACTCTCGCAAAAAATATGGTTTATAGCCTTACATCTGCCTTTTTGGGCAAAATATGAGTATATCTTAATGCACCCCCCAGCAGGCCTGTCATACGCCTGCTGGAGTCCAAATACCACACCAGTAATCACTGCTATACCAGATGTAATTCTAAAACCTGTGCAGTCAGATTTAGCAAGTTACAGAGTATTTTCTGGCCAAATTTCAGGATTATAGACCAACATTTGGTACTCATTTGGGCTGATTTACATCTTTTTTCGACCACTTTAACAGCTCTATTTGGGTTAAATAATTTCTGTTCAGAGGTGTAATGCCCCAAATGCGCCCAAAATGTCCTCTTTCATTGTCAAAACATGAATAAAATTAATTTTGGGCTTCAGAATTGATACATTATGATATACTTGACATAACCACCCATGGGGGGGTTGTCAGACCAGCCCCACACCCCGGAACTGAAATTCCTAATATGGCTCTTGAGTGGTTCAGACCAATGCAATTTCATTCTCTGATATAAACTGAGTTTTCTGTGAAAATTTGAGCCAGATACAACTACTTTAAGGGGTGTTTTGATCTGATTTGCCATTTAGTGGTACCCTCGCTACATGCACTCCCAAGTCATGTATTTTGAGCTTGGTGTGTATTTCTTAAGGAATACACTACTTAATTTTCTCTTAGTGGCTGCCACTCTCGCAAAAAATATGGTTTATAGCCTTACATCTGCCTTTTTGGGCAAAATATGAGTATATCTTAATGCACCCCCCAGCAGGCCTGTCATACGCCTGCTGGAGTCCAAATACCACACCAGTAATCACTGCTATACCAGATGTAATTCTAAAACCTGTGCAGTCAGATTTAGCAAGTTACAGAGTATTTTCTGGCCAAATTTCAGGATTATAGACCAACATTTGGTACTCATTTGGGCTGATTTACATCTTTTTTCGACCACTTTAACAGCTCTATTTGGGTTAAATAATTTCTGTTCAGAGGTGTAATGCCCCAAATGCGCCCAAAATGTCCTCTTTCATTGTCAAAACATGAATAAAATTAATTTTGGGCTTCAGAATTGATACATTATGATATACTTGACATAACCACCCATGGGGGGGTTGTCAGACCAGCCCCACACCCCGGAACTGAAATTCCTAATATGGCTCTTGAGTGGTTCAGACCAATGCAATTTCATTCTCTGATATAAACTGAGTTTTCTGTGAAAATTTGAGCCAGATACAACTACTTTAAGGGGTGTTTTGATCTGATTTGCCATTTAGTGGTACCCTCGCTACATGCACTCCCAAGTCATGTATTTTGAGCTTGGTGTGTATTTCTTAAGGAATACACTACTTAATTTTCTCTTAGTGGCTGCCACTCTCGCAAAAAATATGGTTTATAGCCTTACATCTGCCTTTTTGGGCAAAATATGAGTATATCTTAATGCACCCCCCAGCAGGCCTGTCATACGCCTGCTGGAGTCCAAATACCACACCAGTAATCACTGCTATACCAGATGTAATTCTAAAACCTGTGCAGTCAGATTTAGCAAGTTACAGAGTATTTTCTGGCCAAATTTCAGGATTATAGACCAACATTTGGTACTCATTTGGGCTGATTTACATCTTTTTTCGACCACTTTAACAGCTCTATTTGGGTTAAATAATTTCTGTTCAGAGGTGTAATGCCCCAAATGCGCCCAAAATGTCCTCTTTCATTGTCAAAACATGAATAAAATTAATTTTGGGCTTCAGAATTGATACATTATGATATACTTGACATAACCACCCATGGGGGGTTGTCAGACCAGCCCCACACCCCGGAACTGAAATTCCTAATATGGCTCTTGAGTGGTTCAGACCAATGCAATTTCATTCTCTGATATAAACTGAGTTTTCTGTGAAAATTTGAGCCAGATACAACTACTTTAAGGGGTGTTTTGATCTGATTTGCCATTTAGTGGTACCCTCGCTACATGCACTCCCAAGTCATGTATTTTGAGCTTGGTGTGTATTTCTTAAGGAATACACTACTTAATTTTCTCTTAGTGGCTGCCACTCTCGCAAAAAATATGGTTTATAGCCTTACATCTGCCTTTTTGGGCAAAATATGAGTATATCTTAATGCACCCCCCAGCAGGCCTGTCATACGCCTGCTGGAGTCCAAATACCACACCAGTAATCACTGCTATACCAGATGTAATTCTAAAACCTGTGCAGTCAGATTTAGCAAGTTACAGAGTATTTTCTGGCCAAATTTCAGGATTATAGACCAACATTTGGTACTCATTTGGGCTGATTTACATCTTTTTTCGACCACTTTAACAGCTCTATTTGGGTTAAATAATTTCTGTTCAGAGGTGTAATGCCCCAAATGCGCCCAAAATGTCCTCTTTCATTGTCAAAACATGAATAAAATTAATTTTGGGCTTCAGAATTGATACATTATGATATACTTGACATAACCACCCATGGGGGGGTTGTCAGACCAGCCCCACACCCCGGAACTGAAATTCCTAATATGGCTCTTGAGTGGTTCAGACCAATGCAATTTCATTCTCTGATATAAACTGAGTTTTCTGTGAAAATTTGAGCCAGATACAACTACTTTAAGGGGTGTTTTGATCTGATTTGCCATTTAGTGGTACCCTCGCTACATGCACTCCCAAGTCATGTATTTTGAGCTTGGTGTGTATTTCTTAAGGAATACACTACTTAATTTTCTCTTAGTGGCTGCCACTCTCGCAAAAAATATGGTTTATAGCCTTACATCTGCCTTTTTGGGCAAAATATGAGTATATCTTAATGCACCCCCCAGCAGGCCTGTCATACGCCTGCTGGAGTCCAAATACCACACCAGTAATCACTGCTATACCAGATGTAATTCTAAAACCTGTGCAGTCAGATTTAGCAAGTTACAGAGTATTTTCTGGCCAAATTTCAGGATTATAGACCAACATTTGGTACTCATTTGGGCTGATTTACATCTTTTTTCGACCACTTTAACAGCTCTATTTGGGTTAAATAATTTCTGTTCAGAGGTGTAATGCCCCAAATGCGCCCAAAATGTCCTCTTTCATTGTCAAAACATGAATAAAATTAATTTTGGGCTTCAGAATTGATACATTATGATATACTTGACATAACCACCCATGGGGGGGTTGTCAGACCAGCCCCACACCCCGGAACTGAAATTCCTAATATGGCTCTTGAGTGGTTCAGACCAATGCAATTTCATTCTCTGATATAAACTGAGTTTTCTGTGAAAATTTGAGCCAGATACAACTACTTTAAGGGGTGTTTTGATCTGATTTGCCATTTAGTGGTACCCTCGCTACATGCACTCCCAAGTCATGTATTTTGAGCTTGGTGTGTATTTCTTAAGGAATACACTACTTAATTTTCTCTTAGTGGCTGCCACTCTCGCAAAAAATATGGTTTATAGCCTTACATCTGCCTTTTTGGGCAAAATATGAGTATATCTTAATGCACCCCCCAGCAGGCCTGTCATACGCCTGCTGGAGTCCAAATACCACACCAGTAATCACTGCTATACCAGATGTAATTCTAAAACCTGTGCAGTCAGATTTAGCAAGTTACAGAGTATTTTCTGGCCAAATTTCAGGATTATAGACCAACATTTGGTACTCATTTGGGCTGATTTACATCTTTTTTCGACCACTTTAACAGCTCTATTTGGGTTAAATAATTTCTGTTCAGAGGTGTAATGCCCCAAATGCGCCCAAAATGTCCTCTTTCATTGTCAAAACATGAATAAAATTAATTTTGGGCTTCAGAATTGATACATTATGATATACTTGACATAACCACCCATGGGGGGGTTGTCAGACCAGCCCCACACCCCGGAACTGAAATTCCTAATATGGCTCTTGAGTGGTTCAGACCAATGCAATTTCATTCTCTGATATAAACTGAGTTTTCTGTGAAAATTTGAGCCAGATACAACTACTTTAAGGGGTGTTTTGATCTGATTTGCCATTTAGTGGTACCCTCGCTACATGCACTCCCAAGTCATGTATTTTGAGCTTGGTGTGTATTTCTTAAGGAATACACTACTTAATTTTCTCTTAGTGGCTGCCACTCTCGCAAAAAAATATGGTTTATAGCCTTACATCTGCCTTTTTGGGCAAAATATGAGTATATCTTAATGCACCCCCCAGCAGGCCTGTCATACGCCTGCTGGAGTCCAAATACCACACCAGTAATCACTGCTATACCAGATGTAATTCTAAAACCTGTGCAGTCAGATTTAGCAAGTTACAGAGTATTTTCTGGCCAAATTTCAGGATTATAGACCAACATTTGGTACTCATTTGGGCTGATTTACATCTTTTTTCGACCACTTTAACAGCTCTATTTGGGTTAAATAATTTCTGTTCAGAGGTGTAATGCCCCAAATGCGCCCAAAATGTCCTCTTTCATTGTCAAAACATGAATAAAATTAATTTTGGGCTTCAGAATTGATACATTATGATATACTTGACATAACCACCCATGGGGGGGTTGTCAGACCAGCCCCACACCCCGGAACTGAAATTCCTAATATGGCTCTTGAGTGGTTCAGACCAATGCAATTTCATTCTCTGATATAAACTGAGTTTTCTGTGAAAATTTGAGCCAGATACAACTACTTTAAGGGGTGTTTTGATCTGATTTGCCATTTAGTGGTACCCTCGCTACATGCACTCCCAAGTCATGTATTTTGAGCTTGGTGTGTATTTCTTAAGGAATACACTACTTAATTTTCTCTTAGTGGCTGCCACTCTCGCAAAAAATATGGTTTATAGCCTTACATCTGCCGTTTTGGGCAAAATATGAGTATATCTTAATGCACCCCCCAGCAGGCCTGTCATACGCCTGCTGGAGTCCAAATACCACACCAGTAATCACTGCTATACCAGATGTAATTCTAAAACCTGTGCAGTCAGATTTAGCAAGTTACAGAGTATTTTCTGGCCAAATTTCAGGATTATAGACCAACATTTGGTACTCATTTGGGCTGATTTACATCTTTTTTCGACCACTTTAACAGCTCTATTTGGGTTAAATAATTTCTGTTCAGAGGTGTAATGCCCCAAATGCGCCCAAAATGTCCTCTTTCATTGTCAAAACATGAATAAAATTAATTTTGGGCTTCAGAATTGATACATTATGATATACTTGACATAACCACCCATGGGGGGGTTGTCAGACCAGCCCCACACCCCGGAACTGAAATTCCTAATATGGCTCTTGAGTGGTTCAGACCAATGCAATTTCATTCTCTGATATAAACTGAGTTTTCTGTGAAAATTTGAGCCAGATACAACTACTTTAAGGGGTGTTTTGATCTGATTTGCCATTTAGTGGTACCCTCGCTACATGCACTCCCAAGTCATGTATTTTGAGCTTGGTGTGTATTTCTTAAGGAATACACTACTTAATTTTCTCTTAGTGGCTGCCACTCTCGCAAAAAATATGGTTTATAGCCTTACATCTGCCTTTTTGGGCAAAATATGAGTATATCTTAATGCACCCCCCAGCAGGCCTGTCATACGCCTGCTGGAGTCCAAATACCACACCAGTAATCACTGCTATACCAGATGTAATTCTAAAACCTGTGCAGTCAGATTTAGCAAGTTACAGAGTATTTTCTGGCCAAATTTCAGGATTATAGACCAACATTTGGTACTCATTTGGGCTGATTTACATCTTTTTTCGACCACTTTAACAGCTCTATTTGGGTTAAATAATTTCTGTTCAGAGGTGTAATGCCCCAAATGCGCCCAAAATGTCCTCTTTCATTGTCAAAACATGAATAAAATTAATTTTGGGCTTCAGAATTGATACATTATGATATACTTGACATAACCACCCATGGGGGGGTTGTCAGACCAGCCCCACACCCCGGAACTGAAATTCCTAATATGGCTCTTGAGTGGTTCAGACCAATGCAATTTCATTCTCTGATATAAACTGAGTTTTCTGTGAAAATTTGAGCCAGATACAACTACTTTAAGGGGTGTTTTGATCTGATTTGCCATTTAGTGGTACCCTCGCTACATGCACTCCCAAGTCATGTATTTTGAGCTTGGTGTGTATTTCTTAAGGAATACACTACTTAATTTTCTCTTAGTGGCTGCCACTCTCGCAAAAAATATGGTTTATAGCCTTACATCTGCCTTTTTGGGCAAAATATGAGTATATCTTAATGCACCCCCCAGCAGGCCTGTCATACGCCTGCTGGAGTCCAAATACCACACCAGTAATCACTGCTATACCAGATGTAATTCTAAAACCTGTGCAGTCAGATTTAGCAAGTTACAGAGTATTTTCTGGCCAAATTTCAGGATTATAGACCAACATTTGGTACTCATTTGGGCTGATTTACATCTTTTTTCGACCACTTTAACAGCTCTATTTGGGTTAAATAATTTCTGTTCAGAGGTGTAATGCCCCAAATGCGCCCAAAATGTCCTCTTTCATTGTCAAAACATGAATAAAATTAATTTTGGGCTTCAGAATTGATACATTATGATATACTTGACATAACCACCCATGGGGGGGTTGTCAGACCAGCCCCACACCCCGGAACTGAAATTCCTAATATGGCTCTTGAGTGGTTCAGACCAATGCAATTTCATTCTCTGATATAAACTGAGTTTTCTGTGAAAATTTGAGCCAGATACAACTACTTTAAGGGGTGTTTTGATCTGATTTGCCATTTAGTGGTACCCTCGCTACATGCACTCCCAAGTCATGTATTTTGAGCTTGGTGTGTATTTCTTAAGGAATACACTACTTAATTTTCTCTTAGTGGCTGCCACTCTCGCAAAAAATATGGTTTATAGCCTTACATCTGCCTTTTTGGGCAAAATATGAGTATATCTTAATGCACCCCCCAGCAGGCCTGTCATACGCCTGCTGGAGTCCAAATACCACACCAGTAATCACTGCTATACCAGATGTAATTCTAAAACCTGTGCAGTCAGATTTAGCAAGTTACAGAGTATTTTCTGGCCAAATTTCAGGATTATAGACCAACATTTGGTACTCATTTGGGCTGATTTACATCTTTTTTCGACCACTTTAACAGCTCTATTTGGGTTAAATAATTTCTGTTCAGAGGTGTAATGCCCCAAATGCGCCCAAAATGTCCTCTTTCATTGTCAAAACATGAATAAAATTAATTTTGGGCTTCAGAATTGATACATTATGATATACTTGACATAACCACCCATGGGGGGGTTGTCAGACCAGCCCCACACCCCGGAACTGAAATTCCTAATATGGCTCTTGAGTGGTTCAGACCAATGCAATTTCATTCTCTGATATAAACTGAGTTTTCTGTGAAAATTTGAGCCAGATACAACTACTTTAAGGGGTGTTTTGATCTGATTTGCCATTTAGTGGTACCCTCGCTACATGCACTCCCAAGTCATGTATTTTGAGCTTGGTGTGTATTTCTTAAGGAATACACTACTTAATTTTCTCTTAGTGGCTGCCACTCTCGCAAAAAAATATGGTTTATAGCCTTACATCTGCCTTTTTGGGCAAAATATGAGTATATCTTAATGCACCCCCCAGCAGGCCTGTCATACGCCTGCTGGAGTCCAAATACCACACCAGTAATCACTGCTATACCAGATGTAATTCTAAAACCTGTGCAGTCAGATTTAGCAAGTTACAGAGTATTTTCTGGCCAAATTTCAGGATTATAGACCAACATTTGGTACTCATTTGGGCTGATTTACATCTTTTTTCGACCACTTTAACAGCTCTATTTGGGTTAAATAATTTCTGTTCAGAGGTGTAATGCCCCAAATGCGCCCAAAATGTCCTCTTTCATTGTCAAAACATGAATAAAATTAATTTTGGGCTTCAGAATTGATACATTATGATATACTTGACATAACCACCCATGGGGGGGTTGTCAGACCAGCCCCACACCCCGGAACTGAAATTCCTAATATGGCTCTTGAGTGGTTCAGACCAATGCAATTTCATTCTCTGATATAAACTGAGTTTTCTGTGAAAATTTGAGCCAGATACAACTACTTTAAGGGGTGTTTTGATCTGATTTGCCATTTAGTGGTACCCTCGCTACATGCACTCCCAAGTCATGTATTTTGAGCTTGGTGTGTATTTCTTAAGGAATACACTACTTAATTTTCTCTTAGTGGCTGCCACTCTCGCAAAAAATATGGTTTATAGCCTTACATCTGCCTTTTTGGGCAAAATATGAGTATATCTTAATGCACCCCCCAGCAGGCCTGTCATACGCCTGCTGGAGTCCAAATACCACACCAGTAATCACTGCTATACCAGATGTAATTCTAAAACCTGTGCAGTCAGATTTAGCAAGTTACAGAGTATTTTCTGGCCAAATTTCAGGATTATAGACCAACATTTGGTACTCATTTGGGCTGATTTACATCTTTTTTCGACCACTTTAACAGCTCTATTTGGGTTAAATAATTTCTGTTCAGAGGTGTAATGCCCCAAATGCGCCCAAAATGTCCTCTTTCATTGTCAAAACATGAATAAAATTAATTTTGGGCTTCAGAATTGATACATTATGATATACTTGACATAACCACCCATGGGGGGGTTGTCAGACCAGCCCCACACCCCGGAACTGAAATTCCTAATATGGCTCTTGAGTGGTTCAGACCAATGCAATTTCATTCTCTGATATAAACTGAGTTTTCTGTGAAAATTTGAGCCAGATACAACTACTTTAAGGGGTGTTTTGATCTGATTTGCCATTTAGTGGTACCCTCGCTACATGCACTCCCAAGTCATGTATTTTGAGCTTGGTGTGTATTTCTTAAGGAATACACTACTTAATTTTCTCTTAGTGGCTGCCACTCTCGCAAAAAATATGGTTTATAGCCTTACATCTGCCTTTTTGGGCAAAATATGAGTATATCTTAATGCACCCCCCAGCAGGCCTGTCATACGCCTGCTGGAGTCCAAATACCACACCAGTAATCACTGCTATACCAGATGTAATTCTAAAACCTGTGCAGTCAGATTTAGCAAGTTACAGAGTATTTTCTGGCCAAATTTCAGGATTATAGACCAACATTTGGTACTCATTTGGGCTGATTTACATCTTTTTTCGACCACTTTAACAGCTCTATTTGGGTTAAATAATTTCTGTTCAGAGGTGTAATGCCCCAAATGCGCCCAAAATGTCCTCTTTCATTGTCAAAACATGAATAAAATTAATTTTGGGCTTCAGAATTGATACATTATGATATACTTGACATAACCACCCATGGGGGGGTTGTCAGACCAGCCCCACACCCCGGAACTGAAATTCCTAATATGGCTCTTGAGTGGTTCAGACCAATGCAATTTCATTCTCTGATATAAACTGAGTTTTCTGTGAAAATTTGAGCCAGATACAACTACTTTAAGGGGTGTTTTGATCTGATTTGCCATTTAGTGGTACCCTCGCTACATGCACTCCCAAGTCATGTATTTTGAGCTTGGTGTGTATTTCTTAAGGAATACACTACTTAATTTTCTCTTAGTGGCTGCCACTCTCGCAAAAAAATATGGTTTATAGCCTTACATCTGCCTTTTTGGGCAAAATATGAGTATATCTTAATGCACCCCCCAGCAGGCCTGTCATACGCCTGCTGGAGTCCAAATACCACACCAGTAATCACTGCTATACCAGATGTAATTCTAAAACCTGTGCAGTCAGATTTAGCAAGTTACAGAGTATTTTCTGGCCAAATTTCAGGATTATAGACCAACATTTGGTACTCATTTGGGCTGATTTACATCTTTTTTCGACCACTTTAACAGCTCTATTTGGGTTAAATAATTTCTGTTCAGAGGTGTAATGCCCCAAATGCGCCCAAAATGTCCTCTTTCATTGTCAAAACATGAATAAAATTAATTTTGGGCTTCAGAATTGATACATTATGATATACTTGACATAACCACCCATGGGGGGGTTGTCAGACCAGCCCCACACCCCGGAACTGAAATTCCTAATATGGCTCTTGAGTGGTTCAGACCAATGCAATTTCATTCTCTGATATAAACTGAGTTTTCTGTGAAAATTTGAGCCAGATACAACTACTTTAAGGGGTGTTTTGATCTGATTTGCCATTTAGTGGTACCCTCGCTACATGCACTCCCAAGTCATGTATTTTGAGATTGGTGTGTATTTCTTAAGGAATACACTACTTAATTTTCTCTTAGTGGCTGCCACTCTCGCAAAAAATATGGTTTATAGCCTTACATCTGCCGTTTTGGGCAAAATATGAGTATATCTTAATGCACCCCCCAGCAGGCCTGTCATACGCCTGCTGGAGTCCAAATACCACACCAGTAATCACTGCTATACCAGATGTAATTCTAAAACCTGTGCAGTCAGATTTAGCAAGTTACAGAGTATTTTCTGGCCAAATTTCAGGATTATAGACCAACATTTGGTACTCATTTGGGCTGATTTACATCTTTTTTCGACCACTTTAACAGCTCTATTTGGGTTAAATAATTTCTGTTCAGAGGTGTAATGCCCCAAATGCGCCCAAAATGTCCTCTTTCATTGTCAAAACATGAATAAAATTAATTTTGGGCTTCAGAATTGATACATTATGATATACTTGACATAACCACCCATGGGGGGGTTGTCAGACCAGCCCCACACCCCGGAACTGAAATTCCTAATATGGCTCTTGAGTGGTTCAGACCAATGCAATTTCATTCTCTGATATAAACTGAGTTTTCTGTGAAAATTTGAGCCAGATACAACTACTTTAAGGGGTGTTTTGATCTGATTTGCCATTTAGTGGTACCCTCGCTACATGCACTCCCAAGTCATGTATTTTGAGCTTGGTGTGTATTTCTTAAGGAATACACTACTTAATTTTCTCTTAGTGGCTGCCACTCTCGCAAAAAAATATGGTTTATAGCCTTACATCTGCCTTTTTGGGCAAAATATGAGTATATCTTAATGCACCCCCCAGCAGGCCTGTCATACGCCTGCTGGAGTCCAAATACCACACCAGTAATCACTGCTATACCAGATGTAATTCTAAAACCTGTGCAGTCAGATTTAGCAAGTTACAGAGTATTTTCTGGCCAAATTTCAGGATTATAGACCAACATTTGGTACTCATTTGGGCTGATTTACATCTTTTTTCGACCACTTTAACAGCTCTATTTGGGTTAAATAATTTCTGTTCAGAGGTGTAATGCCCCAAATGCGCCCAAAATGTCCTCTTTCATTGTCAAAACATGAATAAAATTAATTTTGGGCTTCAGAATTGATACATTATGATATACTTGACATAACCACCCATGGGGGGGTTGTCAGACCAGCCCCACACCCCGGAACTGAAATTCCTAATATGGCTCTTGAGTGGTTCAGACCAATGCAATTTCATTCTCTGATATAAACTGAGTTTTCTGTGAAAATTTGAGCCAGATACAACTACTTTAAGGGGTGTTTTGATCTGATTTGCCATTTAGTGGTACCCTCGCTACATGCACTCCCAAGTCATGTATTTTGAGCTTGGTGTGTATTTCTTAAGGAATACACTACTTAATTTTCTCTTAGTGGCTGCCACTCTCGCAAAAAATATGGTTTATAGCCTTACATCTGCCGTTTTGGGCAAAATATGAGTATATCTTAATGCACCCCCCAGCAGGCCTGTCATACGCCTGCTGGAGTCCAAATACCACACCAGTAATCACTGCTATACCAGATGTAATTCTAAAACCTGTGCAGTCAGATTTAGCAAGTTACAGAGTATTTTCTGGCCAAATTTCAGGATTATAGACCAACATTTGGTACTCATTTGGGCTGATTTACATCTTTTTTCGACCACTTTAACAGCTCTATTTGGGTTAAATAATTTCTGTTCAGAGGTGTAATGCCCCAAATGCGCCCAAAATGTCCTCTTTCATTGTCAAAACATGAATAAAATTAATTTTGGGCTTCAGAATTGATACATTATGATATACTTGACATAACCACCCATGGGGGGGTTGTCAGACCAGCCCCACACCCCGGAACTGAAATTCCTAATATGGCTCTTGAGTGGTTCAGACCAATGCAATTTCATTCTCTGATATAAACTGAGTTTTCTGTGAAAATTTGAGCCAGATACAACTACTTTAAGGGGTGTTTTGATCTGATTTGCCATTTAGTGGTACCCTCGCTACATGCACTCCCAAGTCATGTATTTTGAGCTTGGTGTGTATTTCTTAAGGAATACACTACTTAATTTTCTCTTAGTGGCTGCCACTCTCGCAAAAAATATGGTTTATAGCCTTACATCTGCCTTTTTGGGCAAAATATGAGTATATCTTAATGCACCCCCCAGCAGGCCTGTCATACGCCTGCTGGAGTCCAAATACCACACCAGTAATCACTGCTATACCAGATGTAATTCTAAAACCTGTGCAGTCAGATTTAGCAAGTTACAGAGTATTTTCTGGCCAAATTTCAGGATTATAGACCAACATTTGGTACTCATTTGGGCTGATTTACATCTTTTTTCGACCACTTTAACAGCTCTATTTGGGTTAAATAATTTCTGTTCAGAGGTGTAATGCCCCAAATGCGCCCAAAATGTCCTCTTTCATTGTCAAAACATGAATAAAATTAATTTTGGGCTTCAGAATTGATACATTATGATATACTTGACATAACCACCCATGGGGGGGTTGTCAGACCAGCCCCACACCCCGGAACTGAAATTCCTAATATGGCTCTTGAGTGGTTCAGACCAATGCAATTTCATTCTCTGATATAAACTGAGTTTTCTGTGAAAATTTGAGCCAGATACAACTACTTTAAGGGGTGTTTTGATCTGATTTGCCATTTAGTGGTACCCTCGCTACATGCACTCCCAAGTCATGTATTTTGAGCTTGGTGTGTATTTCTTAAGGAATACACTACTTAATTTTCTCTTAGTGGCTGCCACTCTCGCAAAAAATATGGTTTATAGCCTTACATCTGCCTTTTTGGGCAAAATATGAGTATATCTTAATGCACCCCCCAGCAGGCCTGTCATACGCCTGCTGGAGTCCAAATACCACACCAGTAATCACTGCTATACCAGATGTAATTCTAAAACCTGTGCAGTCAGATTTAGCAAGTTACAGAGTATTTTCTGGCCAAATTTCAGGATTATAGACCAACATTTGGTACTCATTTGGGCTGATTTACATCTTTTTTCGACCACTTTAACAGCTCTATTTGGGTTAAATAATTTCTGTTCAGAGGTGTAATGCCCCAAATGCGCCCAAAATGTCCTCTTTCATTGTCAAAACATGAATAAAATTAATTTTGGGCTTCAGAATTGATACATTATGATATACTTGACATAACCACCCATGGGGGGGTTGTCAGACCAGCCCCACACCCCGGAACTGAAATTCCTAATATGGCTCTTGAGTGGTTCAGACCAATGCAATTTCATTCTCTGATATAAACTGAGTTTTCTGTGAAAATTTGAGCCAGATACAACTACTTTAAGGGGTGTTTTGATCTGATTTGCCATTTAGTGGTACCCTCGCTACATGCACTCCCAAGTCATGTATTTTGAGCTTGGTGTGTATTTCTTAAGGAATACACTACTTAATTTTCTCTTAGTGGCTGCCACTCTCGCAAAAAATATGGTTTATAGCCTTACATCTGCCTTTTTGGGCAAAATATGAGTATATCTTAATGCACCCCCCAGCAGGCCTGTCATACGCCTGCTGGAGTCCAAATACCACACCAGTAATCACTGCTATACCAGATGTAATTCTAAAACCTGTGCAGTCAGATTTAGCAAGTTACAGAGTATTTTCTGGCCAAATTTCAGGATTATAGACCAACATTTGGTACTCATTTGGGCTGATTTACATCTTTTTTCGACCACTTTAACAGCTCTATTTGGGTTAAATAATTTCTGTTCAGAGGTGTAATGCCCCAAATGCGCCCAAAATGTCCTCTTTCATTGTCAAAACATGAATAAAATTAATTTTGGGCTTCAGAATTGATACATTATGATATACTTGACATAACCACCCATGGGGGGGTTGTCAGACCAGCCCCACACCCCGGAACTGAAATTCCTAATATGGCTCTTGAGTGGTTCAGACCAATGCAATTTCATTCTCTGATATAAACTGAGTTTTCTGTGAAAATTTGAGCCAGATACAACTACTTTAAGGGGTGTTTTGATCTGATTTGCCATTTAGTGGTACCCTCGCTACATGCACTCCCAAGTCATGTATTTTGAGCTTGGTGTGTATTTCTTAAGGAATACACTACTTAATTTTCTCTTAGTGGCTGCCACTCTCGCAAAAAATATGGTTTATAGCCTTACATCTGCCTTTTTGGGCAAAATATGAGTATATCTTAATGCACCCCCCAGCAGGCCTGTCATACGCCTGCTGGAGTCCAAATACCACACCAGTAATCACTGCTATACCAGATGTAATTCTAAAACCTGTGCAGTCAGATTTAGCAAGTTACAGAGTATTTTCTGGCCAAATTTCAGGATTATAGACCAACATTTGGTACTCATTTGGGCTGATTTACATCTTTTTTCGACCACTTTAACAGCTCTATTTGGGTTAAATAATTTCTGTTCAGAGGTGTAATGCCCCAAATGCGCCCAAAATGTCCTCTTTCATTGTCAAAACATGAATAAAATTAATTTTGGGCTTCAGAATTGATACATTATGATATACTTGACATAACCACCCATGGGGGGGGTTGTCAGACCAGCCCCACACCCCGGAACTGAAATTCCTAATATGGCTCTTGAGTGGTTCAGACCAATGCAATTTCATTCTCTGATATAAACTGAGTTTTCTGTGAAAATTTGAGCCAGATACAACTACTTTAAGGGGTGTTTTGATCTGATTTGCCATTTAGTGGTACCCTCGCTACATGCACTCCCAAGTCATGTATTTTGAGCTTGGTGTGTATTTCTTAAGGAATACACTACTTAATTTTCTCTTAGTGGCTGCCACTCTCGCAAAAAAATATGGTTTATAGCCTTACATCTGCCTTTTTGGGCAAAATATGAGTATATCTTAATGCACCCCCCAGCAGGCCTGTCATACGCCTGCTGGAGTCCAAATACCACACCAGTAATCACTGCTATACCAGATGTAATTCTAAAACCTGTGCAGTCAGATTTAGCAAGTTACAGAGTATTTTCTGGCCAAATTTCAGGATTATAGACCAACATTTGGTACTCATTTGGGCTGATTTACATCTTTTTTCGACCACTTTAACAGCTCTATTTGGGTTAAATAATTTCTGTTCAGAGGTGTAATGCCCCAAATGCGCCCAAAATGTCCTCTTTCATTGTCAAAACATGAATAAAATTAATTTTGGGCTTCAGAATTGATACATTATGATATACTTGACATAACCACCCATGGGGGGGTTGTCAGACCAGCCCCACACCCCGGAACTGAAATTCCTAATATGGCTCTTGAGTGGTTCAGACCAATGCAATTTCATTCTCTGATATAAACTGAGTTTTCTGTGAAAATTTGAGCCAGATACAACTACTTTAAGGGGTGTTTTGATCTGATTTGCCATTTAGTGGTACCCTCGCTACATGCACTCCCAAGTCATGTATTTTGAGCTTGGTGTGTATTTCTTAAGGAATACACTACTTAATTTTCTCTTAGTGGCTGCCACTCTCGCAAAAAATATGGTTTATAGCCTTACATCTGCCGTTTTGGGCAAAATATGAGTATATCTTAATGCACCCCCCAGCAGGCCTGTCATACGCCTGCTGGAGTCCAAATACCACACCAGTAATCACTGCTATACCAGATGTAATTCTAAAACCTGTGCAGTCAGATTTAGCAAGTTACAGAGTATTTTCTGGCCAAATTTCAGGATTATAGACCAACATTTGGTACTCATTTGGGCTGATTTACATCTTTTTTCGACCACTTTAACAGCTCTATTTGGGTTAAATAATTTCTGTTCAGAGGTGTAATGCCCCAAATGCGCCCAAAATGTCCTCTTTCATTGTCAAAACATGAATAAAATTAATTTTGGGCTTCAGAATTGATACATTATGATATACTTGACATAACCACCCATGGGGGGGTTGTCAGACCAGCCCCACACCCCGGAACTGAAATTCCTAATATGGCTCTTGAGTGGTTCAGACCAATGCAATTTCATTCTCTGATATAAACTGAGTTTTCTGTGAAAATTTGAGCCAGATACAACTACTTTAAGGGGTGTTTTGATCTGATTTGCCATTTAGTGGTACCCTCGCTACATGCACTCCCAAGTCATGTATTTTGAGCTTGGTGTGTATTTCTTAAGGAATACACTACTTAATTTTCTCTTAGTGGCTGCCACTCTCGCAAAAAATATGGTTTATAGCCTTACATCTGCCTTTTTGGGCAAAATATGAGTATATCTTAATGCACCCCCCAGCAGGCCTGTCATACGCCTGCTGGAGTCCAAATACCACACCAGTAATCACTGCTATACCAGATGTAATTCTAAAACCTGTGCAGTCAGATTTAGCAAGTTACAGAGTATTTTCTGGCCAAATTTCAGGATTATAGACCAACATTTGGTACTCATTTGGGCTGATTTACATCTTTTTTCGACCACTTTAACAGCTCTATTTGGGTTAAATAATTTCTGTTCAGAGGTGTAATGCCCCAAATGCGCCCAAAATGTCCTCTTTCATTGTCAAAACATGAATAAAATTAATTTTGGGCTTCAGAATTGATACATTATGATATACTTGACATAACCACCCATGGGGGGGTTGTCAGACCAGCCCCACACCCCGGAACTGAAATTCCTAATATGGCTCTTGAGTGGTTCAGACCAATGCAATTTCATTCTCTGATATAAACTGAGTTTTCTGTGAAAATTTGAGCCAGATACAACTACTTTAAGGGGTGTTTTGATCTGATTTGCCATTTAGTGGTACCCTCGCTACATGCACTCCCAAGTCATGTATTTTGAGCTTGGTGTGTATTTCTTAAGGAATACACTACTTAATTTTCTCTTAGTGGCTGCCACTCTCGCAAAAAATATGGTTTATAGCCTTACATCTGCCTTTTTGGGCAAAATATGAGTATATCTTAATGCACCCCCCAGCAGGCCTGTCATACGCCTGCTGGAGTCCAAATACCACACCAGTAATCACTGCTATACCAGATGTAATTCTAAAACCTGTGCAGTCAGATTTAGCAAGTTACAGAGTATTTTCTGGCCAAATTTCAGGATTATAGACCAACATTTGGTACTCATTTGGGCTGATTTACATCTTTTTTCGACCACTTTAACAGCTCTATTTGGGTTAAATAATTTCTGTTCAGAGGTGTAATGCCCCAAATGCGCCCAAAATGTCCTCTTTCATTGTCAAAACATGAATAAAATTAATTTTGGGCTTCAGAATTGATACATTATGATATACTTGACATAACCACCCATGGGGGGGTTGTCAGACCAGCCCCACACCCCGGAACTGAAATTCCTAATATGGCTCTTGAGTGGTTCAGACCAATGCAATTTCATTCTCTGATATAAACTGAGTTTTCTGTGAAAATTTGAGCCAGATACAACTACTTTAAGGGGTGTTTTGATCTGATTTGCCATTTAGTGGTACCCTCGCTACATGCACTCCCAAGTCATGTATTTTGAGCTTGGTGTGTATTTCTTAAGGAATACACTACTTAATTTTCTCTTAGTGGCTGCCACTCTCGCAAAAAATATGGTTTATAGCCTTACATCTGCCTTTTTGGGCAAAATATGAGTATATCTTAATGCACCCCCCAGCAGGCCTGTCATACGCCTGCTGGAGTCCAAATACCACACCAGTAATCACTGCTATACCAGATGTAATTCTAAAACCTGTGCAGTCAGATTTAGCAAGTTACAGAGTATTTTCTGGCCAAATTTCAGGATTATAGACCAACATTTGGTACTCATTTGGGCTGATTTACATCTTTTTTCGACCACTTTAACAGCTCTATTTGGGTTAAATAATTTCTGTTCAGAGGTGTAATGCCCCAAATGCGCCCAAAATGTCCTCTTTCATTGTCAAAACATGAATAAAATTAATTTTGGGCTTCAGAATTGATACATTATGATATACTTGACATAACCACCCATGGGGGGGTTGTCAGACCAGCCCCACACCCCGGAACTGAAATTCCTAATATGGCTCTTGAGTGGTTCAGACCAATGCAATTTCATTCTCTGATATAAACTGAGTTTTCTGTGAAAATTTGAGCCAGATACAACTACTTTAAGGGGTGTTTTGATCTGATTTGCCATTTAGTGGTACCCTCGCTACATGCACTCCCAAGTCATGTATTTTGAGCTTGGTGTGTATTTCTTAAGGAATACACTACTTAATTTTCTCTTAGTGGCTGCCACTCTCGCAAAAAATATGGTTTATAGCCTTACATCTGCCTTTTTGGGCAAAATATGAGTATATCTTAATGCACCCCCCAGCAGGCCTGTCATACGCCTGCTGGAGTCCAAATACCACACCAGTAATCACTGCTATACCAGATGTAATTCTAAAACCTGTGCAGTCAGATTTAGCAAGTTACAGAGTATTTTCTGGCCAAATTTCAGGATTATAGACCAACATTTGGTACTCATTTGGGCTGATTTACATCTTTTTTCGACCACTTTAACAGCTCTATTTGGGTTAAATAATTTCTGTTCAGAGGTGTAATGCCCCAAATGCGCCCAAAATGTCCTCTTTCATTGTCAAAACATGAATAAAATTAATTTTGGGCTTCAGAATTGATACATTATGATATACTTGACATAACCACCCATGGGGGGGTTGTCAGACCAGCCCCACACCCCGGAACTGAAATTCCTAATATGGCTCTTGAGTGGTTCAGACCAATGCAATTTCATTCTCTGATATAAACTGAGTTTTCTGTGAAAATTTGAGCCAGATACAACTACTTTAAGGGGTGTTTTGATCTGATTTGCCATTTAGTGGTACCCTCGCTACATGCACTCCCAAGTCATGTATTTTGAGCTTGGTGTGTATTTCTTAAGGAATACACTACTTAATTTTCTCTTAGTGGCTGCCACTCTCGCAAAAAATATGGTTTATAGCCTTACATCTGCCGTTTTGGGCAAAATATGAGTATATCTTAATGCACCCCCCAGCAGGCCTGTCATACGCCTGCTGGAGTCCAAATACCACACCAGTAATCACTGCTATACCAGATGTAATTCTAAAACCTGTGCAGTCAGATTTAGCAAGTTACAGAGTATTTTCTGGCCAAATTTCAGGATTATAGACCAACATTTGGTACTCATTTGGGCTGATTTACATCTTTTTTCGACCACTTTAACAGCTCTATTTGGGTTAAATAATTTCTGTTCAGAGGTGTAATGCCCCAAATGCGCCCAAAATGTCCTCTTTCATTGTCAAAACATGAATAAAATTAATTTTGGGCTTCAGAATTGATACATTATGATATACTTGACATAACCACCCATGGGGGGGTTGTCAGACCAGCCCCACACCCCGGAACTGAAATTCCTAATATGGCTCTTGAGTGGTTCAGACCAATGCAATTTCATTCTCTGATATAAACTGAGTTTTCTGTGAAAATTTGAGCCAGATACAACTACTTTAAGGGGTGTTTTGATCTGATTTGCCATTTAGTGGTACCCTCGCTACATGCACTCCCAAGTCATGTATTTTGAGCTTGGTGTGTATTTCTTAAGGAATACACTACTTAATTTTCTCTTAGTGGCTGCCACTCTCGCAAAAAATATGGTTTATAGCCTTACATCTGCCTTTTTGGGCAAAATATGAGTATATCTTAATGCACCCCCCAGCAGGCCTGTCATACGCCTGCTGGAGTCCAAATACCACACCAGTAATCACTGCTATACCAGATGTAATTCTAAAACCTGTGCAGTCAGATTTAGCAAGTTACAGAGTATTTTCTGGCCAAATTTCAGGATTATAGACCAACATTTGGTACTCATTTGGGCTGATTTACATCTTTTTTCGACCACTTTAACAGCTCTATTTGGGTTAAATAATTTCTGTTCAGAGGTGTAATGCCCCAAATGCGCCCAAAATGTCCTCTTTCATTGTCAAAACATGAATAAAATTAATTTTGGGCTTCAGAATTGATACATTATGATATACTTGACATAACCACCCATGGGGGGGTTGTCAGACCAGCCCCACACCCCGGAACTGAAATTCCTAATATGGCTCTTGAGTGGTTCAGACCAATGCAATTTCATTCTCTGATATAAACTGAGTTTTCTGTGAAAATTTGAGCCAGATACAACTACTTTAAGGGGTGTTTTGATCTGATTTGCCATTTAGTGGTACCCTCGCTACATGCACTCCCAAGTCATGTATTTTGAGCTTGGTGTGTATTTCTTAAGGAATACACTACTTAATTTTCTCTTAGTGGCTGCCACTCTCGCAAAAAATATGGTTTATAGCCTTACATCTGCCTTTTTGGGCAAAATATGAGTATATCTTAATGCACCCCCCAGCAGGCCTGTCATACGCCTGCTGGAGTCCAAATACCACACCAGTAATCACTGCTATACCAGATGTAATTCTAAAACCTGTGCAGTCAGATTTAGCAAGTTACAGAGTATTTTCTGGCCAAATTTCAGGATTATAGACCAACATTTGGTACTCATTTGGGCTGATTTACATCTTTTTTCGACCACTTTAACAGCTCTATTTGGGTTAAATAATTTCTGTTCAGAGGTGTAATGCCCCAAATGCGCCCAAAATGTCCTCTTTCATTGTCAAAACATGAATAAAATTAATTTTGGGCTTCAGAATTGATACATTATGATATACTTGACATAACCACCCATGGGGGGGTTGTCAGACCAGCCCCACACCCCGGAACTGAAATTCCTAATATGGCTCTTGAGTGGTTCAGACCAATGCAATTTCATTCTCTGATATAAACTGAGTTTTCTGTGAAAATTTGAGCCAGATACAACTACTTTAAGGGGTGTTTTGATCTGATTTGCCATTTAGTGGTACCCTCGCTACATGCACTCCCAAGTCATGTATTTTGAGCTTGGTGTGTATTTCTTAAGGAATACACTACTTAATTTTCTCTTAGTGGCTGCCACTCTCGCAAAAAAATATGGTTTATAGCCTTACATCTGCCTTTTTGGGCAAAATATGAGTATATCTTAATGCACCCCCCAGCAGGCCTGTCATACGCCTGCTGGAGTCCAAATACCACACCAGTAATCACTGCTATACCAGATGTAATTCTAAAACCTGTGCAGTCAGATTTAGCAAGTTACAGAGTATTTTCTGGCCAAATTTCAGGATTATAGACCAACATTTGGTACTCATTTGGGCTGATTTACATCTTTTTTCGACCACTTTAACAGCTCTATTTGGGTTAAATAATTTCTGTTCAGAGGTGTAATGCCCCAAATGCGCCCAAAATGTCCTCTTTCATTGTCAAAACATGAATAAAATTAATTTTGGGCTTCAGAATTGATACATTATGATATACTTGACATAACCACCCATGGGGGGGTTGTCAGACCAGCCCCACACCCCGGAACTGAAATTCCTAATATGGCTCTTGAGTGGTTCAGACCAATGCAATTTCATTCTCTGATATAAACTGAGTTTTCTGTGAAAATTTGAGCCAGATACAACTACTTTAAGGGGTGTTTTGATCTGATTTGCCATTTAGTGGTACCCTCGCTACATGCACTCCCAAGTCATGTATTTTGAGCTTGGTGTGTATTTCTTAAGGAATACACTACTTAATTTTCTCTTAGTGGCTGCCACTCTCGCAAAAAATATGGTTTATAGCCTTACATCTGCCTTTTTGGGCAAAATATGAGTATATCTTAATGCACCCCCCAGCAGGCCTGTCATACGCCTGCTGGAGTCCAAATACCACACCAGTAATCACTGCTATACCAGATGTAATTCTAAAACCTGTGCAGTCAGATTTAGCAAGTTACAGAGTATTTTCTGGCCAAATTTCAGGATTATAGACCAACATTTGGTACTCATTTGGGCTGATTTACATCTTTTTTCGACCACTTTAACAGCTCTATTTGGGTTAAATAATTTCTGTTCAGAGGTGTAATGCCCCAAATGCGCCCAAAATGTCCTCTTTCATTGTCAAAACATGAATAAAATTAATTTTGGGCTTCAGAATTGATACATTATGATATACTTGACATAACCACCCATGGGGGGGTTGTCAGACCAGCCCCACACCCCGGAACTGAAATTCCTAATATGGCTCTTGAGTGGTTCAGACCAATGCAATTTCATTCTCTGATATAAACTGAGTTTTCTGTGAAAATTTGAGCCAGATACAACTACTTTAAGGGGTGTTTTGATCTGATTTGCCATTTAGTGGTACCCTCGCTACATGCACTCCCAAGTCATGTATTTTGAGCTTGGTGTGTATTTCTTAAGGAATACACTACTTAATTTTCTCTTAGTGGCTGCCACTCTCGCAAAAAATATGGTTTATAGCCTTACATCTGCCTTTTTGGGCAAAATATGAGTATATCTTAATGCACCCCCCAGCAGGCCTGTCATACGCCTGCTGGAGTCCAAATACCACACCAGTAATCACTGCTATACCAGATGTAATTCTAAAACCTGTGCAGTCAGATTTAGCAAGTTACAGAGTATTTTCTGGCCAAATTTCAGGATTATAGACCAACATTTGGTACTCATTTGGGCTGATTTACATCTTTTTTCGACCACTTTAACAGCTCTATTTGGGTTAAATAATTTCTGTTCAGAGGTGTAATGCCCCAAATGCGCCCAAAATGTCCTCTTTCATTGTCAAAACATGAATAAAATTAATTTTGGGCTTCAGAATTGATACATTATGATATACTTGACATAACCACCCATGGGGGGGTTGTCAGACCAGCCCCACACCCCGGAACTGAAATTCCTAATATGGCTCTTGAGTGGTTCAGACCAATGCAATTTCATTCTCTGATATAAACTGAGTTTTCTGTGAAAATTTGAGCCAGATACAACTACTTTAAGGGGTGTTTTGATCTGATTTGCCATTTAGTGGTACCCTCGCTACATGCACTCCCAAGTCATGTATTTTGAGCTTGGTGTGTATTTCTTAAGGAATACACTACTTAATTTTCTCTTAGTGGCTGCCACTCTCGCAAAAAAATATGGTTTATAGCCTTACATCTGCCTTTTTGGGCAAAATATGAGTATATCTTAATGCACCCCCCAGCAGGCCTGTCATACGCCTGCTGGAGTCCAAATACCACACCAGTAATCACTGCTATACCAGATGTAATTCTAAAACCTGTGCAGTCAGATTTAGCAAGTTACAGAGTATTTTCTGGCCAAATTTCAGGATTATAGACCAACATTTGGTACTCATTTGGGCTGATTTACATCTTTTTTCGACCACTTTAACAGCTCTATTTGGGTTAAATAATTTCTGTTCAGAGGTGTAATGCCCCAAATGCGCCCAAAATGTCCTCTTTCATTGTCAAAACATGAATAAAATTAATTTTGGGCTTCAGAATTGATACATTATGATATACTTGACATAACCACCCATGGGGGGGTTGTCAGACCAGCCCCACACCCCGGAACTGAAATTCCTAATATGGCTCTTGAGTGGTTCAGACCAATGCAATTTCATTCTCTGATATAAACTGAGTTTTCTGTGAAAATTTGAGCCAGATACAACTACTTTAAGGGGTGTTTTGATCTGATTTGCCATTTAGTGGTACCCTCGCTACATGCACTCCCAAGTCATGTATTTTGAGCTTGGTGTGTATTTCTTAAGGAATACACTACTTAATTTTCTCTTAGTGGCTGCCACTCTCGCAAAAAATATGGTTTATAGCCTTACATCTGCCTTTTTGGGCAAAATATGAGTATATCTTAATGCACCCCCCAGCAGGCCTGTCATACGCCTGCTGGAGTCCAAATACCACACCAGTAATCACTGCTATACCAGATGTAATTCTAAAACCTGTGCAGTCAGATTTAGCAAGTTACAGAGTATTTTCTGGCCAAATTTCAGGATTATAGACCAACATTTGGTACTCATTTGGGCTGATTTACATCTTTTTTCGACCACTTTAACAGCTCTATTTGGGTTAAATAATTTCTGTTCAGAGGTGTAATGCCCCAAATGCGCCCAAAATGTCCTCTTTCATTGTCAAAACATGAATAAAATTAATTTTGGGCTTCAGAATTGATACATTATGATATACTTGACATAACCACCCATGGGGGGGTTGTCAGACCAGCCCCACACCCCGGAACTGAAATTCCTAATATGGCTCTTGAGTGGTTCAGACCAATGCAATTTCATTCTCTGATATAAACTGAGTTTTCTGTGAAAATTTGAGCCAGATACAACTACTTTAAGGGGTGTTTTGATCTGATTTGCCATTTAGTGGTACCCTCGCTACATGCACTCCCAAGTCATGTATTTTGAGCTTGGTGTGTATTTCTTAAGGAATACACTACTTAATTTTCTCTTAGTGGCTGCCACTCTCGCAAAAAATATGGTTTATAGCCTTACATCTGCCTTTTTGGGCAAAATATGAGTATATCTTAATGCACCCCCCAGCAGGCCTGTCATACGCCTGCTGGAGTCCAAATACCACACCAGTAATCACTGCTATACCAGATGTAATTCTAAAACCTGTGCAGTCAGATTTAGCAAGTTACAGAGTATTTTCTGGCCAAATTTCAGGATTATAGACCAACATTTGGTACTCATTTGGGCTGATTTACATCTTTTTTCGACCACTTTAACAGCTCTATTTGGGTTAAATAATTTCTGTTCAGAGGTGTAATGCCCCAAATGCGCCCAAAATGTCCTCTTTCATTGTCAAAACATGAATAAAATTAATTTTGGGCTTCAGAATTGATACATTATGATATACTTGACATAACCACCCATGGGGGGGTTGTCAGACCAGCCCCACACCCCGGAACTGAAATTCCTAATATGGCTCTTGAGTGGTTCAGACCAATGCAATTTCATTCTCTGATATAAACTGAGTTTTCTGTGAAAATTTGAGCCAGATACAACTACTTTAAGGGGTGTTTTGATCTGATTTGCCATTTAGTGGTACCCTCGCTACATGCACTCCCAAGTCATGTATTTTGAGCTTGGTGTGTATTTCTTAAGGAATACACTACTTAATTTTCTCTTAGTGGCTGCCACTCTCGCAAAAAATATGGTTTATAGCCTTACATCTGCCGTTTTGGGCAAAATATGAGTATATCTTAATGCACCCCCCAGCAGGCCTGTCATACGCCTGCTGGAGTCCAAATACCACACCAGTAATCACTGCTATACCAGATGTAATTCTAAAACCTGTGCAGTCAGATTTAGCAAGTTACAGAGTATTTTCTGGCCAAATTTCAGGATTATAGACCAACATTTGGTACTCATTTGGGCTGATTTACATCTTTTTTCGACCACTTTAACAGCTCTATTTGGGTTAAATAATTTCTGTTCAGAGGTGTAATGCCCCAAATGCGCCCAAAATGTCCTCTTTCATTGTCAAAACATGAATAAAATTAATTTTGGGCTTCAGAATTGATACATTATGATATACTTGACATAACCACCCATGGGGGGGTTGTCAGACCAGCCCCACACCCCGGAACTGAAATTCCTAATATGGCTCTTGAGTGGTTCAGACCAATGCAATTTCATTCTCTGATATAAACTGAGTTTTCTGTGAAAATTTGAGCCAGATACAACTACTTTAAGGGGTGTTTTGATCTGATTTGCCATTTAGTGGTACCCTCGCTACATGCACTCCCAAGTCATGTATTTTGAGCTTGGTGTGTATTTCTTAAGGAATACACTACTTAATTTTCTCTTAGTGGCTGCCACTCTCGCAAAAAATATGGTTTATAGCCTTACATCTGCCTTTTTGGGCAAAATATGAGTATATCTTAATGCACCCCCCAGCAGGCCTGTCATACGCCTGCTGGAGTCCAAATACCACACCAGTAATCACTGCTATACCAGATGTAATTCTAAAACCTGTGCAGTCAGATTTAGCAAGTTACAGAGTATTTTCTGGCCAAATTTCAGGATTATAGACCAACATTTGGTACTCATTTGGGCTGATTTACATCTTTTTTCGACCACTTTAACAGCTCTATTTGGGTTAAATAATTTCTGTTCAGAGGTGTAATGCCCCAAATGCGCCCAAAATGTCCTCTTTCATTGTCAAAACATGAATAAAATTAATTTTGGGCTTCAGAATTGATACATTATGATATACTTGACATAACCACCCATGGGGGGGTTGTCAGACCAGCCCCACACCCCGGAACTGAAATTCCTAATATGGCTCTTGAGTGGTTCAGACCAATGCAATTTCATTCTCTGATATAAACTGAGTTTTCTGTGAAAATTTGAGCCAGATACAACTACTTTAAGGGGTGTTTTGATCTGATTTGCCATTTAGTGGTACCCTCGCTACATGCACTCCCAAGTCATGTATTTTGAGCTTGGTGTGTATTTCTTAAGGAATACACTACTTAATTTTCTCTTAGTGGCTGCCACTCTCGCAAAAAATATGGTTTATAGCCTTACATCTGCCGTTTTGGGCAAAATATGAGTATATCTTAATGCACCCCCCAGCAGGCCTGTCATACGCCTGCTGGAGTCCAAATACCACACCAGTAATCACTGCTATACCAGATGTAATTCTAAAACCTGTGCAGTCAGATTTAGCAAGTTACAGAGTATTTTCTGGCCAAATTTCAGGATTATAGACCAACATTTGGTACTCATTTGGGCTGATTTACATCTTTTTTCGACCACTTTAACAGCTCTATTTGGGTTAAATAATTTCTGTTCAGAGGTGTAATGCCCCAAATGCGCCCAAAATGTCCTCTTTCATTGTCAAAACATGAATAAAATTAATTTTGGGCTTCAGAATTGATACATTATGATATACTTGACATAACCACCCATGGGGGGGTTGTCAGACCAGCCCCACACCCCGGAACTGAAATTCCTAATATGGCTCTTGAGTGGTTCAGACCAATGCAATTTCATTCTCTGATATAAACTGAGTTTTCTGTGAAAATTTGAGCCAGATACAACTACTTTAAGGGGTGTTTTGATCTGATTTGCCATTTAGTGGTACCCTCGCTACATGCACTCCCAAGTCATGTATTTTGAGCTTGGTGTGTATTTCTTAAGGAATACACTACTTAATTTTCTCTTAGTGGCTGCCACTCTCGCAAAAAATATGGTTTATAGCCTTACATCTGCCTTTTTGGGCAAAATATGAGTATATCTTAATGCACCCCCCAGCAGGCCTGTCATACGCCTGCTGGAGTCCAAATACCACACCAGTAATCACTGCTATACCAGATGTAATTCTAAAACCTGTGCAGTCAGATTTAGCAAGTTACAGAGTATTTTCTGGCCAAATTTCAGGATTATAGACCAACATTTGGTACTCATTTGGGCTGATTTACATCTTTTTTCGACCACTTTAACAGCTCTATTTGGGTTAAATAATTTCTGTTCAGAGGTGTAATGCCCCAAATGCGCCCAAAATGTCCTCTTTCATTGTCAAAACATGAATAAAATTAATTTTGGGCTTCAGAATTGATACATTATGATATACTTGACATAACCACCCATGGGGGGGTTGTCAGACCAGCCCCACACCCCGGAACTGAAATTCCTAATATGGCTCTTGAGTGGTTCAGACCAATGCAATTTCATTCTCTGATATAAACTGAGTTTTCTGTGAAAATTTGAGCCAGATACAACTACTTTAAGGGGTGTTTTGATCTGATTTGCCATTTAGTGGTACCCTCGCTACATGCACTCCCAAGTCATGTATTTTGAGCTTGGTGTGTATTTCTTAAGGAATACACTACTTAATTTTCTCTTAGTGGCTGCCACTCTCGCAAAAAAATATGGTTTATAGCCTTACATCTGCCTTTTTGGGCAAAATATGAGTATATCTTAATGCACCCCCCAGCAGGCCTGTCATACGCCTGCTGGAGTCCAAATACCACACCAGTAATCACTGCTATACCAGATGTAATTCTAAAACCTGTGCAGTCAGATTTAGCAAGTTACAGAGTATTTTCTGGCCAAATTTCAGGATTATAGACCAACATTTGGTACTCATTTGGGCTGATTTACATCTTTTTTCGACCACTTTAACAGCTCTATTTGGGTTAAATAATTTCTGTTCAGAGGTGTAATGCCCCAAATGCGCCCAAAATGTCCTCTTTCATTGTCAAAACATGAATAAAATTAATTTTGGGCTTCAGAATTGATACATTATGATATACTTGACATAACCACCCATGGGGGGGTTGTCAGACCAGCCCCACACCCCGGAACTGAAATTCCTAATATGGCTCTTGAGTGGTTCAGACCAATGCAATTTCATTCTCTGATATAAACTGAGTTTTCTGTGAAAATTTGAGCCAGATACAACTACTTTAAGGGGTGTTTTGATCTGATTTGCCATTTAGTGGTACCCTCGCTACATGCACTCCCAAGTCATGTATTTTGAGCTTGGTGTGTATTTCTTAAGGAATACACTACTTAATTTTCTCTTAGTGGCTGCCACTCTCGCAAAAAATATGGTTTATAGCCTTACATCTGCCGTTTTGGGCAAAATATGAGTATATCTTAATGCACCCCCCAGCAGGCCTGTCATACGCCTGCTGGAGTCCAAATACCACACCAGTAATCACTGCTATACCAGATGTAATTCTAAAACCTGTGCAGTCAGATTTAGCAAGTTACAGAGTATTTTCTGGCCAAATTTCAGGATTATAGACCAACATTTGGTACTCATTTGGGCTGATTTACATCTTTTTTCGACCACTTTAACAGCTCTATTTGGGTTAAATAATTTCTGTTCAGAGGTGTAATGCCCCAAATGCGCCCAAAATGTCCTCTTTCATTGTCAAAACATGAATAAAATTAATTTTGGGCTTCAGAATTGATACATTATGATATACTTGACATAACCACCCATGGGGGGGTTGTCAGACCAGCCCCACACCCCGGAACTGAAATTCCTAATATGGCTCTTGAGTGGTTCAGACCAATGCAATTTCATTCTCTGATATAAACTGAGTTTTCTGTGAAAATTTGAGCCAGATACAACTACTTTAAGGGGTGTTTTGATCTGATTTGCCATTTAGTGGTACCCTCGCTACATGCACTCCCAAGTCATGTATTTTGAGCTTGGTGTGTATTTCTTAAGGAATACACTACTTAATTTTCTCTTAGTGGCTGCCACTCTCGCAAAAAATATGGTTTATAGCCTTACATCTGCCTTTTTGGGCAAAATATGAGTATATCTTAATGCACCCCCCAGCAGGCCTGTCATACGCCTGCTGGAGTCCAAATACCACACCAGTAATCACTGCTATACCAGATGTAATTCTAAAACCTGTGCAGTCAGATTTAGCAAGTTACAGAGTATTTTCTGGCCAAATTTCAGGATTATAGACCAACATTTGGTACTCATTTGGGCTGATTTACATCTTTTTTCGACCACTTTAACAGCTCTATTTGGGTTAAATAATTTCTGTTCAGAGGTGTAATGCCCCAAATGCGCCCAAAATGTCCTCTTTCATTGTCAAAACATGAATAAAATTAATTTTGGGCTTCAGAATTGATACATTATGATATACTTGACATAACCACCCATGGGGGGGTTGTCAGACCAGCCCCACACCCCGGAACTGAAATTCCTAATATGGCTCTTGAGTGGTTCAGACCAATGCAATTTCATTCTCTGATATAAACTGAGTTTTCTGTGAAAATTTGAGCCAGATACAACTACTTTAAGGGGTGTTTTGATCTGATTTGCCATTTAGTGGTACCCTCGCTACATGCACTCCCAAGTCATGTATTTTGAGCTTGGTGTGTATTTCTTAAGGAATACACTACTTAATTTTCTCTTAGTGGCTGCCACTCTCGCAAAAAAATATGGTTTATAGCCTTACATCTGCCTTTTTGGGCAAAATATGAGTATATCTTAATGCACCCCCCAGCAGGCCTGTCATACGCCTGCTGGAGTCCAAATACCACACCAGTAATCACTGCTATACCAGATGTAATTCTAAAACCTGTGCAGTCAGATTTAGCAAGTTACAGAGTATTTTCTGGCCAAATTTCAGGATTATAGACCAACATTTGGTACTCATTTGGGCTGATTTACATCTTTTTTCGACCACTTTAACAGCTCTATTTGGGTTAAATAATTTCTGTTCAGAGGTGTAATGCCCCAAATGCGCCCAAAATGTCCTCTTTCATTGTCAAAACATGAATAAAATTAATTTTGGGCTTCAGAATTGATACATTATGATATACTTGACATAACCACCCATGGGGGGGTTGTCAGACCAGCCCCACACCCCGGAACTGAAATTCCTAATATGGCTCTTGAGTGGTTCAGACCAATGCAATTTCATTCTCTGATATAAACTGAGTTTTCTGTGAAAATTTGAGCCAGATACAACTACTTTAAGGGGTGTTTTGATCTGATTTGCCATTTAGTGGTACCCTCGCTACATGCACTCCCAAGTCATGTATTTTGAGCTTGGTGTGTATTTCTTAAGGAATACACTACTTAATTTTCTCTTAGTGGCTGCCACTCTCGCAAAAAATATGGTTTATAGCCTTACATCTGCCGTTTTGGGCAAAATATGAGTATATCTTAATGCACCCCCCAGCAGGCCTGTCATACGCCTGCTGGAGTCCAAATACCACACCAGTAATCACTGCTATACCAGATGTAATTCTAAAACCTGTGCAGTCAGATTTAGCAAGTTACAGAGTATTTTCTGGCCAAATTTCAGGATTATAGACCAACATTTGGTACTCATTTGGGCTGATTTACATCTTTTTTCGACCACTTTAACAGCTCTATTTGGGTTAAATAATTTCTGTTCAGAGGTGTAATGCCCCAAATGCGCCCAAAATGTCCTCTTTCATTGTCAAAACATGAATAAAATTAATTTTGGGCTTCAGAATTGATACATTATGATATACTTGACATAACCACCCATGGGGGGGTTGTCAGACCAGCCCCACACCCCGGAACTGAAATTCCTAATATGGCTCTTGAGTGGTTCAGACCAATGCAATTTCATTCTCTGATATAAACTGAGTTTTCTGTGAAAATTTGAGCCAGATACAACTACTTTAAGGGGTGTTTTGATCTGATTTGCCATTTAGTGGTACCCTCGCTACATGCACTCCCAAGTCATGTATTTTGAGCTTGGTGTGTATTTCTTAAGGAATACACTACTTAATTTTCTCTTAGTGGCTGCCACTCTCGCAAAAAATATGGTTTATAGCCTTACATCTGCCGTTTTGGGCAAAATATGAGTATATCTTAATGCACCCCCCAGCAGGCCTGTCATACGCCTGCTGGAGTCCAAATACCACACCAGTAATCACTGCTATACCAGATGTAATTCTAAAACCTGTGCAGTCAGATTTAGCAAGTTACAGAGTATTTTCTGGCCAAATTTCAGGATTATAGACCAACATTTGGTACTCATTTGGGCTGATTTACATCTTTTTTCGACCACTTTAACAGCTCTATTTGGGTTAAATAATTTCTGTTCAGAGGTGTAATGCCCCAAATGCGCCCAAAATGTCCTCTTTCATTGTCAAAACATGAATAAAATTAATTTTGGGCTTCAGAATTGATACATTATGATATACTTGACATAACCACCCATGGGGGGGTTGTCAGACCAGCCCCACACCCCGGAACTGAAATTCCTAATATGGCTCTTGAGTGGTTCAGACCAATGCAATTTCATTCTCTGATATAAACTGAGTTTTCTGTGAAAATTTGAGCCAGATACAACTACTTTAAGGGGTGTTTTGATCTGATTTGCCATTTAGTGGTACCCTCGCTACATGCACTCCCAAGTCATGTATTTTGAGCTTGGTGTGTATTTCTTAAGGAATACACTACTTAATTTTCTCTTAGTGGCTGCCACTCTCGCAAAAAATATGGTTTATAGCCTTACATCTGCCTTTTTGGGCAAAATATGAGTATATCTTAATGCACCCCCCAGCAGGCCTGTCATACGCCTGCTGGAGTCCAAATACCACACCAGTAATCACTGCTATACCAGATGTAATTCTAAAACCTGTGCAGTCAGATTTAGCAAGTTACAGAGTATTTTCTGGCCAAATTTCAGGATTATAGACCAACATTTGGTACTCATTTGGGCTGATTTACATCTTTTTTCGACCACTTTAACAGCTCTATTTGGGTTAAATAATTTCTGTTCAGAGGTGTAATGCCCCAAATGCGCCCAAAATGTCCTCTTTCATTGTCAAAACATGAATAAAATTAATTTTGGGCTTCAGAATTGATACATTATGATATACTTGACATAACCACCCATGGGGGGGTTGTCAGACCAGCCCCACACCCCGGAACTGAAATTCCTAATATGGCTCTTGAGTGGTTCAGACCAATGCAATTTCATTCTCTGATATAAACTGAGTTTTCTGTGAAAATTTGAGCCAGATACAACTACTTTAAGGGGTGTTTTGATCTGATTTGCCATTTAGTGGTACCCTCGCTACATGCACTCCCAAGTCATGTATTTTGAGCTTGGTGTGTATTTCTTAAGGAATACACTACTTAATTTTCTCTTAGTGGCTGCCACTCTCGCAAAAAAATATGGTTTATAGCCTTACATCTGCCTTTTTGGGCAAAATATGAGTATATCTTAATGCACCCCCCAGCAGGCCTGTCATACGCCTGCTGGAGTCCAAATACCACACCAGTAATCACTGCTATACCAGATGTAATTCTAAAACCTGTGCAGTCAGATTTAGCAAGTTACAGAGTATTTTCTGGCCAAATTTCAGGATTATAGACCAACATTTGGTACTCATTTGGGCTGATTTACATCTTTTTTCGACCACTTTAACAGCTCTATTTGGGTTAAATAATTTCTGTTCAGAGGTGTAATGCCCCAAATGCGCCCAAAATGTCCTCTTTCATTGTCAAAACATGAATAAAATTAATTTTGGGCTTCAGAATTGATACATTATGATATACTTGACATAACCACCCATGGGGGGGTTGTCAGACCAGCCCCACACCCCGGAACTGAAATTCCTAATATGGCTCTTGAGTGGTTCAGACCAATGCAATTTCATTCTCTGATATAAACTGAGTTTTCTGTGAAAATTTGAGCCAGATACAACTACTTTAAGGGGTGTTTTGATCTGATTTGCCATTTAGTGGTACCCTCGCTACATGCACTCCCAAGTCATGTATTTTGAGCTTGGTGTGTATTTCTTAAGGAATACACTACTTAATTTTCTCTTAGTGGCTGCCACTCTCGCAAAAAATATGGTTTATAGCCTTACATCTGCCGTTTTGGGCAAAATATGAGTATATCTTAATGCACCCCCCAGCAGGCCTGTCATACGCCTGCTGGAGTCCAAATACCACACCAGTAATCACTGCTATACCAGATGTAATTCTAAAACCTGTGCAGTCAGATTTAGCAAGTTACAGAGTATTTTCTGGCCAAATTTCAGGATTATAGACCAACATTTGGTACTCATTTGGGCTGATTTACATCTTTTTTCGACCACTTTAACAGCTCTATTTGGGTTAAATAATTTCTGTTCAGAGGTGTAATGCCCCAAATGCGCCCAAAATGTCCTCTTTCATTGTCAAAACATGAATAAAATTAATTTTGGGCTTCAGAATTGATACATTATGATATACTTGACATAACCACCCATGGGGGGGTTGTCAGACCAGCCCCACACCCCGGAACTGAAATTCCTAATATGGCTCTTGAGTGGTTCAGACCAATGCAATTTCATTCTCTGATATAAACTGAGTTTTCTGTGAAAATTTGAGCCAGATACAACTACTTTAAGGGGTGTTTTGATCTGATTTGCCATTTAGTGGTACCCTCGCTACATGCACTCCCAAGTCATGTATTTTGAGCTTGGTGTGTATTTCTTAAGGAATACACTACTTAATTTTCTCTTAGTGGCTGCCACTCTCGCAAAAAAATATGGTTTATAGCCTTACATCTGCCTTTTTGGGCAAAATATGAGTATATCTTAATGCACCCCCCAGCAGGCCTGTCATACGCCTGCTGGAGTCCAAATACCACACCAGTAATCACTGCTATACCAGATGTAATTCTAAAACCTGTGCAGTCAGATTTAGCAAGTTACAGAGTATTTTCTGGCCAAATTTCAGGATTATAGACCAACATTTGGTACTCATTTGGGCTGATTTACATCTTTTTTCGACCACTTTAACAGCTCTATTTGGGTTAAATAATTTCTGTTCAGAGGTGTAATGCCCCAAATGCGCCCAAAATGTCCTCTTTCATTGTCAAAACATGAATAAAATTAATTTTGGGCTTCAGAATTGATACATTATGATATACTTGACATAACCACCCATGGGGGGGTTGTCAGACCAGCCCCACACCCCGGAACTGAAATTCCTAATATGGCTCTTGAGTGGTTCAGACCAATGCAATTTCATTCTCTGATATAAACTGAGTTTTCTGTGAAAATTTGAGCCAGATACAACTACTTTAAGGGGTGTTTTGATCTGATTTGCCATTTAGTGGTACCCTCGCTACATGCACTCCCAAGTCATGTATTTTGAGCTTGGTGTGTATTTCTTAAGGAATACACTACTTAATTTTCTCTTAGTGGCTGCCACTCTCGCAAAAAATATGGTTTATAGCCTTACATCTGCCGTTTTGGGCAAAATATGAGTATATCTTAATGCACCCCCCAGCAGGCCTGTCATACGCCTGCTGGAGTCCAAATACCACACCAGTAATCACTGCTATACCAGATGTAATTCTAAAACCTGTGCAGTCAGATTTAGCAAGTTACAGAGTATTTTCTGGCCAAATTTCAGGATTATAGACCAACATTTGGTACTCATTTGGGCTGATTTACATCTTTTTTCGACCACTTTAACAGCTCTATTTGGGTTAAATAATTTCTGTTCAGAGGTGTAATGCCCCAAATGCGCCCAAAATGTCCTCTTTCATTGTCAAAACATGAATAAAATTAATTTTGGGCTTCAGAATTGATACATTATGATATACTTGACATAACCACCCATGGGGGGGTTGTCAGACCAGCCCCACACCCCGGAACTGAAATTCCTAATATGGCTCTTGAGTGGTTCAGACCAATGCAATTTCATTCTCTGATATAAACTGAGTTTTCTGTGAAAATTTGAGCCAGATACAACTACTTTAAGGGGTGTTTTGATCTGATTTGCCATTTAGTGGTACCCTCGCTACATGCACTCCCAAGTCATGTATTTTGAGCTTGGTGTGTATTTCTTAAGGAATACACTACTTAATTTTCTCTTAGTGGCTGCCACTCTCGCAAAAAATATGGTTTATAGCCTTACATCTGCCGTTTTGGGCAAAATATGAGTATATCTTAATGCACCCCCCAGCAGGCCTGTCATACGCCTGCTGGAGTCCAAATACCACACCAGTAATCACTGCTATACCAGATGTAATTCTAAAACCTGTGCAGTCAGATTTAGCAAGTTACAGAGTATTTTCTGGCCAAATTTCAGGATTATAGACCAACATTTGGTACTCATTTGGGCTGATTTACATCTTTTTTCGACCACTTTAACAGCTCTATTTGGGTTAAATAATTTCTGTTCAGAGGTGTAATGCCCCAAATGCGCCCAAAATGTCCTCTTTCATTGTCAAAACATGAATAAAATTAATTTTGGGCTTCAGAATTGATACATTATGATATACTTGACATAACCACCCATGGGGGGGTTGTCAGACCAGCCCCACACCCCGGAACTGAAATTCCTAATATGGCTCTTGAGTGGTTCAGACCAATGCAATTTCATTCTCTGATATAAACTGAGTTTTCTGTGAAAATTTGAGCCAGATACAACTACTTTAAGGGGTGTTTTGATCTGATTTGCCATTTAGTGGTACCCTCGCTACATGCACTCCCAAGTCATGTATTTTGAGCTTGGTGTGTATTTCTTAAGGAATACACTACTTAATTTTCTCTTAGTGGCTGCCACTCTCGCAAAAAATATGGTTTATAGCCTTACATCTGCCTTTTTGGGCAAAATATGAGTATATCTTAATGCACCCCCCAGCAGGCCTGTCATACGCCTGCTGGAGTCCAAATACCACACCAGTAATCACTGCTATACCAGATGTAATTCTAAAACCTGTGCAGTCAGATTTAGCAAGTTACAGAGTATTTTCTGGCCAAATTTCAGGATTATAGACCAACATTTGGTACTCATTTGGGCTGATTTACATCTTTTTTCGACCACTTTAACAGCTCTATTTGGGTTAAATAATTTCTGTTCAGAGGTGTAATGCCCCAAATGCGCCCAAAATGTCCTCTTTCATTGTCAAAACATGAATAAAATTAATTTTGGGCTTCAGAATTGATACATTATGATATACTTGACATAACCACCCATGGGGGGGTTGTCAGACCAGCCCCACACCCCGGAACTGAAATTCCTAATATGGCTCTTGAGTGGTTCAGACCAATGCAATTTCATTCTCTGATATAAACTGAGTTTTCTGTGAAAATTTGAGCCAGATACAACTACTTTAAGGGGTGTTTTGATCTGATTTGCCATTTAGTGGTACCCTCGCTACATGCACTCCCAAGTCATGTATTTTGAGCTTGGTGTGTATTTCTTAAGGAATACACTACTTAATTTTCTCTTAGTGGCTGCCACTCTCGCAAAAAATATGGTTTATAGCCTTACATCTGCCTTTTTGGGCAAAATATGAGTATATCTTAATGCACCCCCCAGCAGGCCTGTCATACGCCTGCTGGAGTCCAAATACCACACCAGTAATCACTGCTATACCAGATGTAATTCTAAAACCTGTGCAGTCAGATTTAGCAAGTTACAGAGTATTTTCTGGCCAAATTTCAGGATTATAGACCAACATTTGGTACTCATTTGGGCTGATTTACATCTTTTTTCGACCACTTTAACAGCTCTATTTGGGTTAAATAATTTCTGTTCAGAGGTGTAATGCCCCAAATGCGCCCAAAATGTCCTCTTTCATTGTCAAAACATGAATAAAATTAATTTTGGGCTTCAGAATTGATACATTATGATATACTTGACATAACCACCCATGGGGGGGTTGTCAGACCAGCCCCACACCCCGGAACTGAAATTCCTAATATGGCTCTTGAGTGGTTCAGACCAATGCAATTTCATTCTCTGATATAAACTGAGTTTTCTGTGAAAATTTGAGCCAGATACAACTACTTTAAGGGGTGTTTTGATCTGATTTGCCATTTAGTGGTACCCTCGCTACATGCACTCCCAAGTCATGTATTTTGAGCTTGGTGTGTATTTCTTAAGGAATACACTACTTAATTTTCTCTTAGTGGCTGCCACTCTCGCAAAAAATATGGTTTATAGCCTTACATCTGCCTTTTTGGGCAAAATATGAGTATATCTTAATGCACCCCCCAGCAGGCCTGTCATACGCCTGCTGGAGTCCAAATACCACACCAGTAATCACTGCTATACCAGATGTAATTCTAAAACCTGTGCAGTCAGATTTAGCAAGTTACAGAGTATTTTCTGGCCAAATTTCAGGATTATAGACCAACATTTGGTACTCATTTGGGCTGATTTACATCTTTTTTCGACCACTTTAACAGCTCTATTTGGGTTAAATAATTTCTGTTCAGAGGTGTAATGCCCCAAATGCGCCCAAAATGTCCTCTTTCATTGTCAAAACATGAATAAAATTAATTTTGGGCTTCAGAATTGATACATTATGATATACTTGACATAACCACCCATGGGGGGGTTGTCAGACCAGCCCCACACCCCGGAACTGAAATTCCTAATATGGCTCTTGAGTGGTTCAGACCAATGCAATTTCATTCTCTGATATAAACTGAGTTTTCTGTGAAAATTTGAGCCAGATACAACTACTTTAAGGGGTGTTTTGATCTGATTTGCCATTTAGTGGTACCCTCGCTACATGCACTCCCAAGTCATGTATTTTGAGCTTGGTGTGTATTTCCTAAGGAATACACTACTTAATTTTCTCTTAGTGGCTGCCACTCTCGCAAAAAATATGGTTTATAGCCTTACATCTGCCTTTTTGGGCAAAATATGAGTATATCTTAATGCACCCCCCAGCAGGCCTGTCATACGCCTGCTGGAGTCCAAATACCACACCAGTAATCACTGCTATACCAGATGTAATTCTAAAACCTGTGCAGTCAGATTTAGCAAGTTACAGAGTATTTTCTGGCCAAATTTCAGGATTATAGACCAACATTTGGTACTCATTTGGGCTGATTTACATCTTTTTTCGACCACTTTAACAGCTCTATTTGGGTTAAATAATTTCTGTTCAGAGGTGTAATGCCCCAAATGCGCCCAAAATGTCCTCTTTCATTGTCAAAACATGAATAAAATTAATTTTGGGCTTCAGAATTGATACATTATGATATACTTGACATAACCACCCATGGGGGGGTTGTCAGACCAGCCCCACACCCCGGAACTGAAATTCCTAATATGGCTCTTGAGTGGTTCAGACCAATGCAATTTCATTCTCTGATATAAACTGAGTTTTCTGTGAAAATTTGAGCCAGATACAACTACTTTAAGGGGTGTTTTGATCTGATTTGCCATTTAGTGGTACCCTCGCTACATGCACTCCCAAGTCATGTATTTTGAGCTTGGTGTGTATTTCTTAAGGAATACACTACTTAATTTTCTCTTAGTGGCTGCCACTCTCGCAAAAAATATGGTTTATAGCCTTACATCTGCCTTTTTGGGCAAAATATGAGTATATCTTAATGCACCCCCCAGCAGGCCTGTCATACGCCTGCTGGAGTCCAAATACCACACCAGTAATCACTGCTATACCAGATGTAATTCTAAAACCTGTGCAGTCAGATTTAGCAAGTTACAGAGTATTTTCTGGCCAAATTTCAGGATTATAGACCAACATTTGGTACTCATTTGGGCTGATTTACATCTTTTTTCGACCACTTTAACAGCTCTATTTGGGTTAAATAATTTCTGTTCAGAGGTGTAATGCCCCAAATGCGCCCAAAATGTCCTCTTTCATTGTCAAAACATGAATAAAATTAATTTTGGGCTTCAGAATTGATACATTATGATATACTTGACATAACCACCCATGGGGGGGTTGTCAGACCAGCCCCACACCCCGGAACTGAAATTCCTAATATGGCTCTTGAGTGGTTCAGACCAATGCAATTTCATTCTCTGATATAAACTGAGTTTTCTGTGAAAATTTGAGCCAGATACAACTACTTTAAGGGGTGTTTTGATCTGATTTGCCATTTAGTGGTACCCTCGCTACATGCACTCCCAAGTCATGTATTTTGAGCTTGGTGTGTATTTCTTAAGGAATACACTACTTAATTTTCTCTTAGTGGCTGCCACTCTCGCAAAAAATATGGTTTATAGCCTTACATCTGCCTTTTTGGGCAAAATATGAGTATATCTTAATGCACCCCCCAGCAGGCCTGTCATACGCCTGCTGGAGTCCAAATACCACACCAGTAATCACTGCTATACCAGATGTAATTCTAAAACCTGTGCAGTCAGATTTAGCAAGTTACAGAGTATTTTCTGGCCAAATTTCAGGATTATAGACCAACATTTGGTACTCATTTGGGCTGATTTACATCTTTTTTCGACCACTTTAACAGCTCTATTTGGGTTAAATAATTTCTGTTCAGAGGTGTAATGCCCCAAATGCGCCCAAAATGTCCTCTTTCATTGTCAAAACATGAATAAAATTAATTTTGGGCTTCAGAATTGATACATTATGATATACTTGACATAACCACCCATGGGGGGGTTGTCAGACCAGCCCCACACCCCGGAACTGAAATTCCTAATATGGCTCTTGAGTGGTTCAGACCAATGCAATTTCATTCTCTGATATAAACTGAGTTTTCTGTGAAAATTTGAGCCAGATACAACTACTTTAAGGGGTGTTTTGATCTGATTTGCCATTTAGTGGTACCCTCGCTACATGCACTCCCAAGTCATGTATTTTGAGCTTGGTGTGTATTTCTTAAGGAATACACTACTTAATTTTCTCTTAGTGGCTGCCACTCTCGCAAAAAATATGGTTTATAGCCTTACATCTGCCTTTTTGGGCAAAATATGAGTATATCTTAATGCACCCCCCAGCAGGCCTGTCATACGCCTGCTGGAGTCCAAATACCACACCAGTAATCACTGCTATACCAGATGTAATTCTAAAACCTGTGCAGTCAGATTTAGCAAGTTACAGAGTATTTTCTGGCCAAATTTCAGGATTATAGACCAACATTTGGTACTCATTTGGGCTGATTTACATCTTTTTTCGACCACTTTAACAGCTCTATTTGGGTTAAATAATTTCTGTTCAGAGGTGTAATGCCCCAAATGCGCCCAAAATGTCCTCTTTCATTGTCAAAACATGAATAAAATTAATTTTGGGCTTCAGAATTGATACATTATGATATACTTGACATAACCACCCATGGGGGGGTTGTCAGACCAGCCCCACACCCCGGAACTGAAATTCCTAATATGGCTCTTGAGTGGTTCAGACCAATGCAATTTCATTCTCTGATATAAACTGAGTTTTCTGTGAAAATTTGAGCCAGATACAACTACTTTAAGGGGTGTTTTGATCTGATTTGCCATTTAGTGGTACCCTCGCTACATGCACTCCCAAGTCATGTATTTTGAGCTTGGTGTGTATTTCTTAAGGAATACACTACTTAATTTTCTCTTAGTGGCTGCCACTCTCGCAAAAAATATGGTTTATAGCCTTACATCTGCCTTTTTGGGCAAAATATGAGTATATCTTAATGCACCCCCCAGCAGGCCTGTCATACGCCTGCTGGAGTCCAAATACCACACCAGTAATCACTGCTATACCAGATGTAATTCTAAAACCTGTGCAGTCAGATTTAGCAAGTTACAGAGTATTTTCTGGCCAAATTTCAGGATTATAGACCAACATTTGGTACTCATTTGGGCTGATTTACATCTTTTTTCGACCACTTTAACAGCTCTATTTGGGTTAAATAATTTCTGTTCAGAGGTGTAATGCCCCAAATGCGCCCAAAATGTCCTCTTTCATTGTCAAAACATGAATAAAATTAATTTTGGGCTTCAGAATTGATACATTATGATATACTTGACATAACCACCCATGGGGGGGTTGTCAGACCAGCCCCACACCCCGGAACTGAAATTCCTAATATGGCTCTTGAGTGGTTCAGACCAATGCAATTTCATTCTCTGATATAAACTGAGTTTTCTGTGAAAATTTGAGCCAGATACAACTACTTTAAGGGGTGTTTTGATCTGATTTGCCATTTAGTGGTACCCTCGCTACATGCACTCCCAAGTCATGTATTTTGAGCTTGGTGTGTATTTCTTAAGGAATACACTACTTAATTTTCTCTTAGTGGCTGCCACTCTCGCAAAAAATATGGTTTATAGCCTTACATCTGCCTTTTTGGGCAAAATATGAGTATATCTTAATGCACCCCCCAGCAGGCCTGTCATACGCCTGCTGGAGTCCAAATACCACACCAGTAATCACTGCTATACCAGATGTAATTCTAAAACCTGTGCAGTCAGATTTAGCAAGTTACAGAGTATTTTCTGGCCAAATTTCAGGATTATAGACCAACATTTGGTACTCATTTGGGCTGATTTACATCTTTTTTCGACCACTTTAACAGCTCTATTTGGGTTAAATAATTTCTGTTCAGAGGTGTAATGCCCCAAATGCGCCCAAAATGTCCTCTTTCATTGTCAAAACATGAATAAAATTAATTTTGGGCTTCAGAATTGATACATTATGATATACTTGACATAACCACCCATGGGGGGGTTGTCAGACCAGCCCCACACCCCGGAACTGAAATTCCTAATATGGCTCTTGAGTGGTTCAGACCAATGCAATTTCATTCTCTGATATAAACTGAGTTTTCTGTGAAAATTTGAGCCAGATACAACTACTTTAAGGGGTGTTTTGATCTGATTTGCCATTTAGTGGTACCCTCGCTACATGCACTCCCAAGTCATGTATTTTGAGCTTGGTGTGTATTTCTTAAGGAATACACTACTTAATTTTCTCTTAGTGGCTGCCACTCTCGCAAAAAATATGGTTTATAGCCTTACATCTGCCTTTTTGGGCAAAATATGAGTATATCTTAATGCACCCCCCAGCAGGCCTGTCATACGCCTGCTGGAGTCCAAATACCACACCAGTAATCACTGCTATACCAGATGTAATTCTAAAACCTGTGCAGTCAGATTTAGCAAGTTACAGAGTATTTTCTGGCCAAATTTCAGGATTATAGACCAACATTTGGTACTCATTTGGGCTGATTTACATCTTTTTTCGACCACTTTAACAGCTCTATTTGGGTTAAATAATTTCTGTTCAGAGGTGTAATGCCCCAAATGCGCCCAAAATGTCCTCTTTCATTGTCAAAACATGAATAAAATTAATTTTGGGCTTCAGAATTGATACATTATGATATACTTGACATAACCACCCATGGGGGGGTTGTCAGACCAGCCCCACACCCCGGAACTGAAATTCCTAATATGGCTCTTGAGTGGTTCAGACCAATGCAATTTCATTCTCTGATATAAACTGAGTTTTCTGTGAAAATTTGAGCCAGATACAACTACTTTAAGGGGTGTTTTGATCTGATTTGCCATTTAGTGGTACCCTCGCTACATGCACTCCCAAGTCATGTATTTTGAGCTTGGTGTGTATTTCTTAAGGAATACACTACTTAATTTTCTCTTAGTGGCTGCCACTCTCGCAAAAAATATGGTTTATAGCCTTACATCTGCCTTTTTGGGCAAAATATGAGTATATCTTAATGCACCCCCCAGCAGGCCTGTCATACGCCTGCTGGAGTCCAAATACCACACCAGTAATCACTGCTATACCAGATGTAATTCTAAAACCTGTGCAGTCAGATTTAGCAAGTTACAGAGTATTTTCTGGCCAAATTTCAGGATTATAGACCAACATTTGGTACTCATTTGGGCTGATTTACATCTTTTTTCGACCACTTTAACAGCTCTATTTGGGTTAAATAATTTCTGTTCAGAGGTGTAATGCCCCAAATGCGCCCAAAATGTCCTCTTTCATTGTCAAAACATGAATAAAATTAATTTTGGGCTTCAGAATTGATACATTATGATATACTTGACATAACCACCCATGGGGGGGTTGTCAGACCAGCCCCACACCCCGGAACTGAAATTCCTAATATGGCTCTTGAGTGGTTCAGACCAATGCAATTTCATTCTCTGATATAAACTGAGTTTTCTGTGAAAATTTGAGCCAGATACAACTACTTTAAGGGGTGTTTTGATCTGATTTGCCATTTAGTGGTACCCTCGCTACATGCACTCCCAAGTCATGTATTTTGAGCTTGGTGTGTATTTCTTAAGGAATACACTACTTAATTTTCTCTTAGTGGCTGCCACTCTCGCAAAAAATATGGTTTATAGCCTTACATCTGCCTTTTTGGGCAAAATATGAGTATATCTTAATGCACCCCCCAGCAGGCCTGTCATACGCCTGCTGGAGTCCAAATACCACACCAGTAATCACTGCTATACCAGATGTAATTCTAAAACCTGTGCAGTCAGATTTAGCAAGTTACAGAGTATTTTCTGGCCAAATTTCAGGATTATAGACCAACATTTGGTACTCATTTGGGCTGATTTACATCTTTTTTCGACCACTTTAACAGCTCTATTTGGGTTAAATAATTTCTGTTCAGAGGTGTAATGCCCCAAATGCGCCCAAAATGTCCTCTTTCATTGTCAAAACATGAATAAAATTAATTTTGGGCTTCAGAATTGATACATTATGATATACTTGACATAACCACCCATGGGGGGGTTGTCAGACCAGCCCCACACCCCGGAACTGAAATTCCTAATATGGCTCTTGAGTGGTTCAGACCAATGCAATTTCATTCTCTGATATAAACTGAGTTTTCTGTGAAAATTTGAGCCAGATACAACTACTTTAAGGGGTGTTTTGATCTGATTTGCCATTTAGTGGTACCCTCGCTACATGCACTCCCAAGTCATGTATTTTGAGCTTGGTGTGTATTTCTTAAGGAATACACTACTTAATTTTCTCTTAGTGGCTGCCACTCTCGCAAAAAATATGGTTTATAGCCTTACATCTGCCTTTTTGGGCAAAATATGAGTATATCTTAATGCACCCCCCAGCAGGCCTGTCATACGCCTGCTGGAGTCCAAATACCACACCAGTAATCACTGCTATACCAGATGTAATTCTAAAACCTGTGCAGTCAGATTTAGCAAGTTACAGAGTATTTTCTGGCCAAATTTCAGGATTATAGACCAACATTTGGTACTCATTTGGGCTGATTTACATCTTTTTTCGACCACTTTAACAGCTCTATTTGGGTTAAATAATTTCTGTTCAGAGGTGTAATGCCCCAAATGCGCCCAAAATGTCCTCTTTCATTGTCAAAACATGAATAAAATTAATTTTGGGCTTCAGAATTGATACATTATGATATACTTGACATAACCACCCATGGGGGGTTGTCAGACCAGCCCCACACCCCGGAACTGAAATTCCTAATATGGCTCTTGAGTGGTTCAGACCAATGCAATTTCATTCTCTGATATAAACTGAGTTTTCTGTGAAAATTTGAGCCAGATACAACTACTTTAAGGGGTGTTTTGATCTGATTTGCCATTTAGTGGTACCCTCGCTACATGCACTCCCAAGTCATGTATTTTGAGCTTGGTGTGTATTTCTTAAGGAATACACTACTTAATTTTCTCTTAGTGGCTGCCACTCTCGCAAAAAATATGGTTTATAGCCTTACATCTGCCTTTTTGGGCAAAATATGAGTATATCTTAATGCACCCCCCAGCAGGCCTGTCATACGCCTGCTGGAGTCCAAATACCACACCAGTAATCACTGCTATACCAGATGTAATTCTAAAACCTGTGCAGTCAGATTTAGCAAGTTACAGAGTATTTTCTGGCCAAATTTCAGGATTATAGACCAACATTTGGTACTCATTTGGGCTGATTTACATCTTTTTTCGACCACTTTAACAGCTCTATTTGGGTTAAATAATTTCTGTTCAGAGGTGTAATGCCCCAAATGCGCCCAAAATGTCCTCTTTCATTGTCAAAACATGAATAAAATTAATTTTGGGCTTCAGAATTGATACATTATGATATACTTGACATAACCACCCATGGGGGGGTTGTCAGACCAGCCCCACACCCCGGAACTGAAATTCCTAATATGGCTCTTGAGTGGTTCAGACCAATGCAATTTCATTCTCTGATATAAACTGAGTTTTCTGTGAAAATTTGAGCCAGATACAACTACTTTAAGGGGTGTTTTGATCTGATTTGCCATTTAGTGGTACCCTCGCTACATGCACTCCCAAGTCATGTATTTTGAGCTTGGTGTGTATTTCTTAAGGAATACACTACTTAATTTTCTCTTAGTGGCTGCCACTCTCGCAAAAAATATGGTTTATAGCCTTACATCTGCCTTTTTGGGCAAAATATGAGTATATCTTAATGCACCCCCCAGCAGGCCTGTCATACGCCTGCTGGAGTCCAAATACCACACCAGTAATCACTGCTATACCAGATGTAATTCTAAAACCTGTGCAGTCAGATTTAGCAAGTTACAGAGTATTTTCTGGCCAAATTTCAGGATTATAGACCAACATTTGGTACTCATTTGGGCTGATTTACATCTTTTTTCGACCACTTTAACAGCTCTATTTGGGTTAAATAATTTCTGTTCAGAGGTGTAATGCCCCAAATGCGCCCAAAATGTCCTCTTTCATTGTCAAAACATGAATAAAATTAATTTTGGGCTTCAGAATTGATACATTATGATATACTTGACATAACCACCCATGGGGGGGTTGTCAGACCAGCCCCACACCCCGGAACTGAAATTCCTAATATGGCTCTTGAGTGGTTCAGACCAATGCAATTTCATTCTCTGATATAAACTGAGTTTTCTGTGAAAATTTGAGCCAGATACAACTACTTTAAGGGGTGTTTTGATCTGATTTGCCATTTAGTGGTACCCTCGCTACATGCACTCCCAAGTCATGTATTTTGAGCTTGGTGTGTATTTCTTAAGGAATACACTACTTAATTTTCTCTTAGTGGCTGCCACTCTCGCAAAAAATATGGTTTATAGCCTTACATCTGCCTTTTTGGGCAAAATATGAGTATATCTTAATGCACCCCCCAGCAGGCCTGTCATACGCCTGCTGGAGTCCAAATACCACACCAGTAATCACTGCTATACCAGATGTAATTCTAAAACCTGTGCAGTCAGATTTAGCAAGTTACAGAGTATTTTCTGGCCAAATTTCAGGATTATAGACCAACATTTGGTACTCATTTGGGCTGATTTACATCTTTTTTCGACCACTTTAACAGCTCTATTTGGGTTAAATAATTTCTGTTCAGAGGTGTAATGCCCCAAATGCGCCCAAAATGTCCTCTTTCATTGTCAAAACATGAATAAAATTAATTTTGGGCTTCAGAATTGATACATTATGATATACTTGACATAACCACCCATGGGGGGGTTGTCAGACCAGCCCCACACCCGGAACTGAAATTCCTAATATGGCTCTTGAGTGGTTCAGACCAATGCAATTTCATTCTCTGATATAAACTGAGTTTTCTGTGAAAATTTGAGCCAGATACAACTACTTTAAGGGGTGTTTTGATCTGATTTGCCATTTAGTGGTACCCTCGCTACATGCACTCCCAAGTCATGTATTTTGAGCTTGGTGTGTATTTCTTAAGGAATACACTACTTAATTTTCTCTTAGTGGCTGCCACTCTCGCAAAAAATATGGTTTATAGCCTTACATCTGCCTTTTTGGGCAAAATATGAGTATATCTTAATGCACCCCCCAGCAGGCCTGTCATACGCCTGCTGGAGTCCAAATACCACACCAGTAATCACTGCTATACCAGATGTAATTCTAAAACCTGTGCAGTCAGATTTAGCAAGTTACAGAGTATTTTCTGGCCAAATTTCAGGATTATAGACCAACATTTGGTACTCATTTGGGCTGATTTACATCTTTTTTCGACCACTTTAACAGCTCTATTTGGGTTAAATAATTTCTGTTCAGAGGTGTAATGCCCCAAATGCGCCCAAAATGTCCTCTTTCATTGTCAAAACATGAATAAAATTAATTTTGGGCTTCAGAATTGATACATTATGATATACTTGACATAACCACCCATGGGGGGGTTGTCAGACCAGCCCCACACCCCGGAACTGAAATTCCTAATATGGCTCTTGAGTGGTTCAGACCAATGCAATTTCATTCTCTGATATAAACTGAGTTTTCTGTGAAAATTTGAGCCAGATACAACTACTTTAAGGGGTGTTTTGATCTGATTTGCCATTTAGTGGTACCCTCGCTACATGCACTCCCAAGTCATGTATTTTGAGCTTGGTGTGTATTTCTTAAGGAATACACTACTTAATTTTCTCTTAGTGGCTGCCACTCTCGCAAAAAATATGGTTTATAGCCTTACATCTGCCTTTTTGGGCAAAATATGAGTATATCTTAATGCACCCCCCAGCAGGCCTGTCATACGCCTGCTGGAGTCCAAATACCACACCAGTAATCACTGCTATACCAGATGTAATTCTAAAACCTGTGCAGTCAGATTTAGCAAGTTACAGAGTATTTTCTGGCCAAATTTCAGGATTATAGACCAACATTTGGTACTCATTTGGGCTGATTTACATCTTTTTTCGACCACTTTAACAGCTCTATTTGGGTTAAATAATTTCTGTTCAGAGGTGTAATGCCCCAAATGCGCCCAAAATGTCCTCTTTCATTGTCAAAACATGAATAAAATTAATTTTGGGCTTCAGAATTGATACATTATGATATACTTGACATAACCACCCATGGGGGGGTTGTCAGACCAGCCCCACACCCCGGAACTGAAATTCCTAATATGGCTCTTGAGTGGTTCAGACCAATGCAATTTCATTCTCTGATATAAACTGAGTTTTCTGTGAAAATTTGAGCCAGATACAACTACTTTAAGGGGTGTTTTGATCTGATTTGCCATTTAGTGGTACCCTCGCTACATGCACTCCCAAGTCATGTATTTTGAGCTTGGTGTGTATTTCTTAAGGAATACACTACTTAATTTTCTCTTAGTGGCTGCCACTCTCGCAAAAAATATGGTTTATAGCCTTACATCTGCCTTTTTGGGCAAAATATGAGTATATCTTAATGCACCCCCCAGCAGGCCTGTCATACGCCTGCTGGAGTCCAAATACCACACCAGTAATCACTGCTATACCAGATGTAATTCTAAAACCTGTGCAGTCAGATTTAGCAAGTTACAGAGTATTTTCTGGCCAAATTTCAGGATTATAGACCAACATTTGGTACTCATTTGGGCTGATTTACATCTTTTTTCGACCACTTTAACAGCTCTATTTGGGTTAAATAATTTCTGTTCAGAGGTGTAATGCCCCAAATGCGCCCAAAATGTCCTCTTTCATTGTCAAAACATGAATAAAATTAATTTTGGGCTTCAGAATTGATACATTATGATATACTTGACATAACCACCCATGGGGGGGTTGTCAGACCAGCCCACACCCCGGAACTGAAATTCCTAATATGGCTCTTGAGTGGTTCAGACCAATGCAATTTCATTCTCTGATATAAACTGAGTTTTCTGTGAAAATTTGAGCCAGATACAACTACTTTAAGGGGTGTTTTGATCTGATTTGCCATTTAGTGGTACCCTCGCTACATGCACTCCCAAGTCATGTATTTTGAGCTTGGTGTGTATTTCTTAAGGAATACACTACTTAATTTTCTCTTAGTGGCTGCCACTCTCGCAAAAAATATGGTTTATAGCCTTACATCTGCCTTTTTGGGCAAAATATGAGTATATCTTAATGCACCCCCCAGCAGGCCTGTCATACGCCTGCTGGAGTCCAAATACCACACCAGTAATCACTGCTATACCAGATGTAATTCTAAAACCTGTGCAGTCAGATTTAGCAAGTTACAGAGTATTTTCTGGCCAAATTTCAGGATTATAGACCAACATTTGGTACTCATTTGGGCTGATTTACATCTTTTTTCGACCACTTTAACAGCTCTATTTGGGTTAAATAATTTCTGTTCAGAGGTGTAATGCCCCAAATGCGCCCAAAATGTCCTCTTTCATTGTCAAAACATGAATAAAATTAATTTTGGGCTTCAGAATTGATACATTATGATATACTTGACATAACCACCCATGGGGGGGTTGTCAGACCAGCCCCACACCCCGGAACTGAAATTCCTAATATGGCTCTTGAGTGGTTCAGACCAATGCAATTTCATTCTCTGATATAAACTGAGTTTTCTGTGAAAATTTGAGCCAGATACAACTACTTTAAGGGGTGTTTTGATCTGATTTGCCATTTAGTGGTACCCTCGCTACATGCACTCCCAAGTCATGTATTTTGAGCTTGGTGTGTATTTCTTAAGGAATACACTACTTAATTTTCTCTTAGTGGCTGCCACTCTCGCAAAAAATATGGTTTATAGCCTTACATCTGCCTTTTTGGGCAAAATATGAGTATATCTTAATGCACCCCCCAGCAGGCCTGTCATACGCCTGCTGGAGTCCAAATACCACACCAGTAATCACTGCTATACCAGATGTAATTCTAAAACCTGTGCAGTCAGATTTAGCAAGTTACAGAGTATTTTCTGGCCAAATTTCAGGATTATAGAC
>CAXHLB010000533.1:0-25460 GCA_964017235.1 Sabellastarte sp. h YS-2021 | reverse complement strand
GGCAGGCCCAAAAGCTTGGTTGCAGCAGACCCAAACTTGGTTTAGTAGGATTTCCTGTGAAAAATCCGACAAAAACTGAAAACCATATTTTTGGGTCTGGCACATGGGTTTCAGTGCCAAGGTTGAGTACTACATCAGTTTCATACTGTTCTCATCAAGACAAATCCAGACATACCTTGCTTAAGTACATAGCACGACTAGAAAGTACCTTTGTAGGCAGGATTAGGGGTTTGGGGTTAATTTTTGAAACGTCATTATTGGGTTCGTATGGAGAAGCAGTTTACGCAAGAGGAATCTTCAGCAGGCTAGCCAAGGGTTTCATACATTATTGGTATGCAGGCCCAAAAGCTTGGTTGCAGCAGACCCAAACTTGGTTTTTAGTAGGGATTTCCTGTTGAAAAAATCACGACAAAAACTGAAAACCATATTTTTGGGTCTGGCACATGGGTTTCAGTGCCAAGGTTGAGTACTACATCAGTTTCATACTGTTCTCATCAAGACAAATCCAGACATACCTTGCTTAAGTACATAGCACGACTAGAAAGTACCTTTGTAGCAGGATTAGGGTTTGGGGTAATTTTTTGAAAACGTCCATTATTGGGTTCAGTATGGAGAAGCAGTTCAGTTGTTACAGCAAGAGGGAATCTTCAGCAGGCTAGCCAAGGGTTTCATACCATTATGTGTCTGCAGGCCCAAAAGCTTGGTTGCAGCAGACCCAAACTTGGTTTTAGTAGGGATTTCCTGTTGAAAAAATCACGACAAAAACTGAAAACCATATTTTTGGGTCTGGCACATGGGTTTCAGTGCCAAGGTTGAGTACTACATCAGTTTCATACTGTTCTCATCAAGACAAATCCAGACATACTTGCTTAAGTACATAGCACGGACTAGAAAGTACCTTTGTAGCAGGATTAGGGTTTGGGGTTAATTTTTTGAAAACGTCCATTATTGGGTTCAGTATGGAGAAGCAGTCAGTTGTTACAGCAAGAGGGAATCTTCAGCAGGCTAGCCAAGGGTTTCATACCATTATTGTGTCTGCAGGCCCAAAAGCTTGGTTGCAGCAGACCCAAACTTGGTTTTAGTAGGGATTTCCTGTTGAAAAAATCACGACAAAAACTGAAAACCATATTTTTGGGTCTGGCACATGGGTTTCAGTGCCAAGGTTGAGTACTACATCAGTTTCATACTGTTCTCATCAAGACAAATCCAGACATACCTTGCTTAAGTACATAGCACGACTAGAAAGTACCTTTGTAGCAGGATTAGGGGTTTGGGGTTAATTTTTTGAAAACGTCCATTATTGGGTTCAGTATGGAGAAGCAGTCAGTTGTTACAGCAAGAGGGAATCTTCAGCAGGCTAGCCAAGGGGTTTCATACCATTATTGTGTCTGCAGGCCCAAAAGCTTGGTTGCAGCAGACCCAAACTTGGTTTTAGTAGGGATTTCCTGTTGAAAAAATCACGACAAAAACTGAAAACCATATTTTTGGGTCTGGCACATGGGTTTCAGTGCCAAGGTTGAGTACTACATCAGTTTCATACTGTTCTCATCAAGACAAATCCAGACATACCTTGCTTAAGTACATAGCACGACTAGAAAGTACCTTTGTAGCAGGATTAGGGGTTTGGGGTTAATTTTTTGAAAACGTCCATTATTGGGTTCAGTATGGAGAAGCAGTCAGTTGTTACAGCAAGAGGGAATCTTCAGCAGGCTAGCCAAGGGTTTCATACCATTATTGTGTCTGCAGGCCCAAAAGCTTGGTTGCAGCAGACCCAAACTTGGTTTTAGTAGGGATTTCCTGTTGAAAAAATCACGACAAAAACTGAAAACCATATTTTTGGGTCTGGCACATGGGTTTCAGTGCCAAGGTTGAGTACTACATCAGTTTCATACTGTTCTCATCAAGACAAATCCAGACATACCTTGCTTAAGTACATAGCACGACTAGAAAGTACCTTTGTAGCAGGATTAGGGGTTTGGGGTTAATTTTTTGAAAACGTCCATTATTGGGTTCAGTATGGAGAAGCAGTCAGTTGTTACAGCAAGAGGGAATCTTCAGCAGGCTAGCCAAGGGTTTCATACCATTATTGTGTCTGCAGGCCCAAAAGCTTGGTTGCAGCAGACCCAAACTTGGTTTTAGTAGGGATTTCCTGTTGAAAAAATCACGACAAAAACTGAAAACCATATTTTTGGGTCTGGCACATGGGTTTCAGTGCCAAGGTTGAGTACTACATCAGTTTCATACTGTTCTCATCAAGACAAATCCAGACATACCTTGCTTAAGTACATAGCACGACTAGAAAGTACCTTTGTAGCAGGATTAGGGGTTTGGGGTTAATTTTTTGAAAACGTCCATTATTGGGTTCAGTATGGAGAAGCAGTCAGTTGTTACAGCAAGAGGGAATCTTCAGCAGGCTAGCCAAGGGTTTCATACCATTATTGTGTCTGCAGGCCCAAAAGCTTGGTTGCAGCAGACCCAAACTTGGTTTTAGTAGGGATTTCCTGTTGAAAAAATCACGACAAAAACTGAAAACCATATTTTTGGGTCTGGCACATGGGTTTCAGTGCCAAGGTTGAGTACTACATCAGTTTCATACTGTTCTCATCAAGACAAATCCAGACATACCTTGCTTAAGTACATAGCACGACTAGAAAGTACCTTTGTAGCAGGATTAGGGGTTTGGGGTTAATTTTTTGAAAACGTCCATTATTGGGTTCAGTATGGAGAAGCAGTCAGTTGTTACAGCAAGAGGGAATCTTCAGCAGGCTAGCCAAGGGTTTCATACCATTATTGTGTCTGCAGGCCCAAAAGCTTGGTTGCAGCAGACCCAAACTTGGTTTTAGTAGGGATTTCCTGTTGAAAAAATCACGACAAAAACTGAAAACCATATTTTTGGGTCTGGCACATGGGTTTCAGTGCCAAGGTTGAGTACTACATCAGTTTCATACTGTTCTCATCAAGACAAATCCAGACATACCTTGCTTAAGTACATAGCACGACTAGAAAGTACCTTTGTAGCAGGATTAGGGGTTTGGGGTTAATTTTTTGAAAACGTCCATTATTGGGTTCAGTATGGAGAAGCAGTCAGTTGTTACAGCAAGAGGGAATCTTCAGCAGGCTAGCCAAGGGTTTCATACCATTATTGTGTCTGCAGGCCCAAAAGCTTGGTTGCAGCAGACCCAAACTTGGTTTTAGTAGGGATTTCCTGTTGAAAAAATCACGACAAAAACTGAAAACCATATTTTTGGGTCTGGCACATGGGTTTCAGTGCCAAGGTTGAGTACTACATCAGTTTCATACTGTTCTCATCAAGACAAATCCAGACATACCTTGCTTAAGTACATAGCACGACTAGAAAGTACCTTTGTAGCAGGATTAGGGGTTTGGGGTTAATTTTTTGAAAACGTCCATTATTGGGTTCAGTATGGAGAAGCAGTCAGTTGTTACAGCAAGAGGGAATCTTCAGCAGGCTAGCCAAGGGTTTCATACCATTATTGTGTCTGCAGGCCCAAAAGCTTGGTTGCAGCAGACCCAAACTTGGTTTTAGTAGGGATTTCCTGTTGAAAAAATCACGACAAAAACTGAAAACCATATTTTTGGGTCTGGCACATGGGTTTCAGTGCCAAGGTTGAGTACTACATCAGTTTCATACTGTTCTCATCAAGACAAATCCAGACATACCTTGCTTAAGTACATAGCACGACTAGAAAGTACCTTTGTAGCAGGATTAGGGGTTTGGGGTTAATTTTTTGAAAACGTCCATTATTGGGTTCAGTATGGAGAAGCAGTCAGTTGTTACAGCAAGAGGGAATCTTCAGCAGGCTAGCCAAGGGTTTCATACCATTATTGTGTCTGCAGGCCCAAAAGCTTGGTTGCAGCAGACCCAAACTTGGTTTTAGTAGGGATTTCCTGTTGAAAAAATCACGACAAAAACTGAAAACCATATTTTTGGGTCTGGCACATGGGTTTCAGTGCCAAGGTTGAGTACTACATCAGTTTCATACTGTTCTCATCAAGACAAATCCAGACATACCTTGCTTAAGTACATAGCACGACTAGAAAGTACCTTTGTAGCAGGATTAGGGGTTTGGGGTTAATTTTTTGAAAACGTCCATTATTGGGTTCAGTATGGAGAAGCAGTCAGTTGTTACAGCAAGAGGGAATCTTCAGCAGGCTAGCCAAGGGTTTCATACCATTATTGTGTCTGCAGGCCCAAAAGCTTGGTTGCAGCAGACCCAAACTTGGTTTTAGTAGGGATTTCCTGTTGAAAAAATCACGACAAAAACTGAAAACCATATTTTTGGGTCTGGCACATGGGTTTCAGTGCCAAGGTTGAGTACTACATCAGTTTCATACTGTTCTCATCAAGACAAATCCAGACATACCTTGCTTAAGTACATAGCACGACTAGAAAGTACCTTTGTAGCAGGATTAGGGGTTTGGGGTTAATTTTTTGAAAACGTCCATTATTGGGTTCAGTATGGAGAAGCAGTCAGTTGTTACAGCAAGAGGGAATCTTCAGCAGGCTAGCCAAGGGTTTCATACCATTATTGTGTCTGCAGGCCCAAAAGCTTGGTTGCAGCAGACCCAAACTTGGTTTTAGTAGGGATTTCCTGTTGAAAAAATCACGACAAAAACTGAAAACCATATTTTTGGGTCTGGCACATGGGTTTCAGTGCCAAGGTTGAGTACTACATCAGTTTCATACTGTTCTCATCAAGACAAATCCAGACATACCTTGCTTAAGTACATAGCACGACTAGAAAGTACCTTTGTAGCAGGATTAGGGGTTTGGGGTTAATTTTTTGAAAACGTCCATTATTGGGTTCAGTATGGAGAAGCAGTCAGTTGTTACAGCAAGAGGGAATCTTCAGCAGGCTAGCCAAGGGTTTCATACCATTATTGTGTCTGCAGGCCCAAAAGCTTGGTTGCAGCAGACCCAAACTTGGTTTTAGTAGGGATTTCCTGTTGAAAAAATCACGACAAAAACTGAAAACCATATTTTTGGGTCTGGCACATGGGTTTCAGTGCCAAGGTTGAGTACTACATCAGTTTCATACTGTTCTCATCAAGACAAATCCAGACATACCTTGCTTAAGTACATAGCACGACTAGAAAGTACCTTTGTAGCAGGATTAGGGGTTTGGGGTTAATTTTTTGAAAACGTCCATTATTGGGTTCAGTATGGAGAAGCAGTCAGTTGTTACAGCAAGAGGGAATCTTCAGCAGGCTAGCCAAGGGTTTCATACCATTATTGTGTCTGCAGGCCCAAAAGCTTGGTTGCAGCAGACCCAAACTTGGTTTTAGTAGGGATTTCCTGTTGAAAAAATCACGACAAAAACTGAAAACCATATTTTTGGGTCTGGCACATGGGTTTCAGTGCCAAGGTTGAGTACTACATCAGTTTCATACTGTTCTCATCAAGACAAATCCAGACATACCTTGCTTAAGTACATAGCACGACTAGAAAGTACCTTTGTAGCAGGATTAGGGGTTTGGGGTTAATTTTTTGAAAACGTCCATTATTGGGTTCAGTATGGAGAAGCAGTCAGTTGTTACAGCAAGAGGGAATCTTCAGCAGGCTAGCCAAGGGTTTCATACCATTATTGTGTCTGCAGGCCCAAAAGCTTGGTTGCAGCAGACCCAAACTTGGTTTTAGTAGGGATTTCCTGTTGAAAAAATCACGACAAAAACTGAAAACCATATTTTTGGGTCTGGCACATGGGTTTCAGTGCCAAGGTTGAGTACTACATCAGTTTCATACTGTTCTCATCAAGACAAATCCAGACATACCTTGCTTAAGTACATAGCACGACTAGAAAGTACCTTTGTAGCAGGATTAGGGGTTTGGGGTTAATTTTTTGAAAACGTCCATTATTGGGTTCAGTATGGAGAAGCAGTCAGTTGTTACAGCAAGAGGGAATCTTCAGCAGGCTAGCCAAGGGTTTCATACCATTATTGTGTCTGCAGGCCCAAAAGCTTGGTTGCAGCAGACCCAAACTTGGTTTTAGTAGGGATTTCCTGTTGAAAAAATCACGACAAAAACTGAAAACCATATTTTTGGGTCTGGCACATGGGTTTCAGTGCCAAGGTTGAGTACTACATCAGTTTCATACTGTTCTCATCAAGACAAATCCAGACATACCTTGCTTAAGTACATAGCACGACTAGAAAGTACCTTTGTAGCAGGATTAGGGGTTTGGGGTTAATTTTTTGAAAACGTCCATTATTGGGTTCAGTATGGAGAAGCAGTCAGTTGTTACAGCAAGAGGGAATCTTCAGCAGGCTAGCCAAGGGTTTCATACCATTATTGTGTCTGCAGGCCCAAAAGCTTGGTTGCAGCAGACCCAAACTTGGTTTTAGTAGGGATTTCCTGTTGAAAAAATCACGACAAAAACTGAAAACCATATTTTTGGGTCTGGCACATGGGTTTCAGTGCCAAGGTTGAGTACTACATCAGTTTCATACTGTTCTCATCAAGACAAATCCAGACATACCTTGCTTAAGTACATAGCACGACTAGAAAGTACCTTTGTAGCAGGATTAGGGGTTTGGGGTTAATTTTTTGAAAACGTCCATTATTGGGTTCAGTATGGAGAAGCAGTCAGTTGTTACAGCAAGAGGGAATCTTCAGCAGGCTAGCCAAGGGTTTCATACCATTATTGTGTCTGCAGGCCCAAAAGCTTGGTTGCAGCAGACCCAAACTTGGTTTTAGTAGGGATTTCCTGTTGAAAAAATCACGACAAAAACTGAAAACCATATTTTTGGGTCTGGCACATGGGTTTCAGTGCCAAGGTTGAGTACTACATCAGTTTCATACTGTTCTCATCAAGACAAATCCAGACATACCTTGCTTAAGTACATAGCACGACTAGAAAGTACCTTTGTAGCAGGATTAGGGGTTTGGGGTTAATTTTTTGAAAACGTCCATTATTGGGTTCAGTATGGAGAAGCAGTCAGTTGTTACAGCAAGAGGGAATCTTCAGCAGGCTAGCCAAGGGTTTCATACCATTATTGTGTCTGCAGGCCCAAAAGCTTGGTTGCAGCAGACCCAAACTTGGTTTTAGTAGGGATTTCCTGTTGAAAAAATCACGACAAAAACTGAAAACCATATTTTTGGGTCTGGCACATGGGTTTCAGTGCCAAGGTTGAGTACTACATCAGTTTCATACTGTTCTCATCAAGACAAATCCAGACATACCTTGCTTAAGTACATAGCACGACTAGAAAGTACCTTTGTAGCAGGATTAGGGGTTTGGGGTTAATTTTTTGAAAACGTCCATTATTGGGTTCAGTATGGAGAAGCAGTCAGTTGTTACAGCAAGAGGGAATCTTCAGCAGGCTAGCCAAGGGTTTCATACCATTATTGTGTCTGCAGGCCCAAAAGCTTGGTTGCAGCAGACCCAAACTTGGTTTTAGTAGGGATTTCCTGTTGAAAAAATCACGACAAAAACTGAAAACCATATTTTTGGGTCTGGCACATGGGTTTCAGTGCCAAGGTTGAGTACTACATCAGTTTCATACTGTTCTCATCAAGACAAATCCAGACATACCTTGCTTAAGTACATAGCACGACTAGAAAGTACCTTTGTAGCAGGATTAGGGGTTTGGGGTTAATTTTTTGAAAACGTCCATTATTGGGTTCAGTATGGAGAAGCAGTCAGTTGTTACAGCAAGAGGGAATCTTCAGCAGGCTAGCCAAGGGTTTCATACCATTATTGTGTCTGCAGGCCCAAAAGCTTGGTTGCAGCAGACCCAAACTTGGTTTTAGTAGGGATTTCCTGTTGAAAAAATCACGACAAAAACTGAAAACCATATTTTTGGGTCTGGCACATGGGTTTCAGTGCCAAGGTTGAGTACTACATCAGTTTCATACTGTTCTCATCAAGACAAATCCAGACATACCTTGCTTAAGTACATAGCACGACTAGAAAGTACCTTTGTAGCAGGATTAGGGGTTTGGGGTTAATTTTTTGAAAACGTCCATTATTGGGTTCAGTATGGAGAAGCAGTCAGTTGTTACAGCAAGAGGGAATCTTCAGCAGGCTAGCCAAGGGTTTCATACCATTATTGTGTCTGCAGGCCCAAAAGCTTGGTTGCAGCAGACCCAAACTTGGTTTTAGTAGGGATTTCCTGTTGAAAAAATCACGACAAAAACTGAAAACCATATTTTTGGGTCTGGCACATGGGTTTCAGTGCCAAGGTTGAGTACTACATCAGTTTCATACTGTTCTCATCAAGACAAATCCAGACATACCTTGCTTAAGTACATAGCACGACTAGAAAGTACCTTTGTAGCAGGATTAGGGGTTTGGGGTTAATTTTTTGAAAACGTCCATTATTGGGTTCAGTATGGAGAAGCAGTCAGTTGTTACAGCAAGAGGGAATCTTCAGCAGGCTAGCCAAGGGTTTCATACCATTATTGTGTCTGCAGGCCCAAAAGCTTGGTTGCAGCAGACCCAAACTTGGTTTTAGTAGGGATTTCCTGTTGAAAAAATCACGACAAAAACTGAAAACCATATTTTTGGGTCTGGCACATGGGTTTCAGTGCCAAGGTTGAGTACTACATCAGTTTCATACTGTTCTCATCAAGACAAATCCAGACATACCTTGCTTAAGTACATAGCACGACTAGAAAGTACCTTTGTAGCAGGATTAGGGGTTTGGGGTTAATTTTTTGAAAACGTCCATTATTGGGTTCAGTATGGAGAAGCAGTCAGTTGTTACAGCAAGAGGGAATCTTCAGCAGGCTAGCCAAGGGTTTCATACCATTATTGTGTCTGCAGGCCCAAAAGCTTGGTTGCAGCAGACCCAAACTTGGTTTTAGTAGGGATTTCCTGTTGAAAAAATCACGACAAAAACTGAAAACCATATTTTTGGGTCTGGCACATGGGTTTCAGTGCCAAGGTTGAGTACTACATCAGTTTCATACTGTTCTCATCAAGACAAATCCAGACATACCTTGCTTAAGTACATAGCACGACTAGAAAGTACCTTTGTAGCAGGATTAGGGGTTTGGGGTTAATTTTTTGAAAACGTCCATTATTGGGTTCAGTATGGAGAAGCAGTCAGTTGTTACAGCAAGAGGGAATCTTCAGCAGGCTAGCCAAGGGTTTCATACCATTATTGTGTCTGCAGGCCCAAAAGCTTGGTTGCAGCAGACCCAAACTTGGTTTTAGTAGGGATTTCCTGTTGAAAAAATCACGACAAAAACTGAAAACCATATTTTTGGGTCTGGCACATGGGTTTCAGTGCCAAGGTTGAGTACTACATCAGTTTCATACTGTTCTCATCAAGACAAATCCAGACATACCTTGCTTAAGTACATAGCACGACTAGAAAGTACCTTTGTAGCAGGATTAGGGGTTTGGGGTTAATTTTTTGAAAACGTCCATTATTGGGTTCAGTATGGAGAAGCAGTCAGTTGTTACAGCAAGAGGGAATCTTCAGCAGGCTAGCCAAGGGTTTCATACCATTATTGTGTCTGCAGGCCCAAAAGCTTGGTTGCAGCAGACCCAAACTTGGTTTTAGTAGGGATTTCCTGTTGAAAAAATCACGACAAAAACTGAAAACCATATTTTTGGGTCTGGCACATGGGTTTCAGTGCCAAGGTTGAGTACTACATCAGTTTCATACTGTTCTCATCAAGACAAATCCAGACATACCTTGCTTAAGTACATAGCACGACTAGAAAGTACCTTTGTAGCAGGATTAGGGGTTTGGGGTTAATTTTTTGAAAACGTCCATTATTGGGTTCAGTATGGAGAAGCAGTCAGTTGTTACAGCAAGAGGGAATCTTCAGCAGGCTAGCCAAGGGTTTCATACCATTATTGTGTCTGCAGGCCCAAAAGCTTGGTTGCAGCAGACCCAAACTTGGTTTTAGTAGGGATTTCCTGTTGAAAAAATCACGACAAAAACTGAAAACCATATTTTTGGGTCTGGCACATGGGTTTCAGTGCCAAGGTTGAGTACTACATCAGTTTCATACTGTTCTCATCAAGACAAATCCAGACATACCTTGCTTAAGTACATAGCACGACTAGAAAGTACCTTTGTAGCAGGATTAGGGGTTTGGGGTTAATTTTTTGAAAACGTCCATTATTGGGTTCAGTATGGAGAAGCAGTCAGTTGTTACAGCAAGAGGGAATCTTCAGCAGGCTAGCCAAGGGTTTCATACCATTATTGTGTCTGCAGGCCCAAAAGCTTGGTTGCAGCAGACCCAAACTTGGTTTTAGTAGGGATTTCCTGTTGAAAAAATCACGACAAAAACTGAAAACCATATTTTTGGGTCTGGCACATGGGTTTCAGTGCCAAGGTTGAGTACTACATCAGTTTCATACTGTTCTCATCAAGACAAATCCAGACATACCTTGCTTAAGTACATAGCACGACTAGAAAGTACCTTTGTAGCAGGATTAGGGGTTTGGGGTTAATTTTTTGAAAACGTCCATTATTGGGTTCAGTATGGAGAAGCAGTCAGTTGTTACAGCAAGAGGGAATCTTCAGCAGGCTAGCCAAGGGTTTCATACCATTATTGTGTCTGCAGGCCCAAAAGCTTGGTTGCAGCAGACCCAAACTTGGTTTTAGTAGGGATTTCCTGTTGAAAAAATCACGACAAAAACTGAAAACCATATTTTTGGGTCTGGCACATGGGTTTCAGTGCCAAGGTTGAGTACTACATCAGTTTCATACTGTTCTCATCAAGACAAATCCAGACATACCTTGCTTAAGTACATAGCACGACTAGAAAGTACCTTTGTAGCAGGATTAGGGGTTTGGGGTTAATTTTTTGAAAACGTCCATTATTGGGTTCAGTATGGAGAAGCAGTCAGTTGTTACAGCAAGAGGGAATCTTCAGCAGGCTAGCCAAGGGTTTCATACCATTATTGTGTCTGCAGGCCCAAAAGCTTGGTTGCAGCAGACCCAAACTTGGTTTTAGTAGGGATTTCCTGTTGAAAAAATCACGACAAAAACTGAAAACCATATTTTTGGGTCTGGCACATGGGTTTCAGTGCCAAGGTTGAGTACTACATCAGTTTCATACTGTTCTCATCAAGACAAATCCAGACATACCTTGCTTAAGTACATAGCACGACTAGAAAGTACCTTTGTAGCAGGATTAGGGGTTTGGGGTTAATTTTTTGAAAACGTCCATTATTGGGTTCAGTATGGAGAAGCAGTCAGTTGTTACAGCAAGAGGGAATCTTCAGCAGGCTAGCCAAGGGTTTCATACCATTATTGTGTCTGCAGGCCCAAAAGCTTGGTTGCAGCAGACCCAAACTTGGTTTTAGTAGGGATTTCCTGTTGAAAAAATCACGACAAAAACTGAAAACCATATTTTTGGGTCTGGCACATGGGTTTCAGTGCCAAGGTTGAGTACTACATCAGTTTCATACTGTTCTCATCAAGACAAATCCAGACATACCTTGCTTAAGTACATAGCACGACTAGAAAGTACCTTTGTAGCAGGATTAGGGGTTTGGGGTTAATTTTTTGAAAACGTCCATTATTGGGTTCAGTATGGAGAAGCAGTCAGTTGTTACAGCAAGAGGGAATCTTCAGCAGGCTAGCCAAGGGTTTCATACCATTATTGTGTCTGCAGGCCCAAAAGCTTGGTTGCAGCAGACCCAAACTTGGTTTTAGTAGGGATTTCCTGTTGAAAAAATCACGACAAAAACTGAAAACCATATTTTTGGGTCTGGCACATGGGTTTCAGTGCCAAGGTTGAGTACTACATCAGTTTCATACTGTTCTCATCAAGACAAATCCAGACATACCTTGCTTAAGTACATAGCACGACTAGAAAGTACCTTTGTAGCAGGATTAGGGGTTTGGGGTTAATTTTTTGAAAACGTCCATTATTGGGTTCAGTATGGAGAAGCAGTCAGTTGTTACAGCAAGAGGGAATCTTCAGCAGGCTAGCCAAGGGTTTCATACCATTATTGTGTCTGCAGGCCCAAAAGCTTGGTTGCAGCAGACCCAAACTTGGTTTTAGTAGGGATTTCCTGTTGAAAAAATCACGACAAAAACTGAAAACCATATTTTTGGGTCTGGCACATGGGTTTCAGTGCCAAGGTTGAGTACTACATCAGTTTCATACTGTTCTCATCAAGACAAATCCAGACATACCTTGCTTAAGTACATAGCACGACTAGAAAGTACCTTTGTAGCAGGATTAGGGGTTTGGGGTTAATTTTTTGAAAACGTCCATTATTGGGTTCAGTATGGAGAAGCAGTCAGTTGTTACAGCAAGAGGGAATCTTCAGCAGGCTAGCCAAGGGTTTCATACCATTATTGTGTCTGCAGGCCCAAAAGCTTGGTTGCAGCAGACCCAAACTTGGTTTTAGTAGGGATTTCCTGTTGAAAAAATCACGACAAAAACTGAAAACCATATTTTTGGGTCTGGCACATGGGTTTCAGTGCCAAGGTTGAGTACTACATCAGTTTCATACTGTTCTCATCAAGACAAATCCAGACATACCTTGCTTAAGTACATAGCACGACTAGAAAGTACCTTTGTAGCAGGATTAGGGGTTTGGGGTTAATTTTTTGAAAACGTCCATTATTGGGTTCAGTATGGAGAAGCAGTCAGTTGTTACAGCAAGAGGGAATCTTCAGCAGGCTAGCCAAGGGTTTCATACCATTATTGTGTCTGCAGGCCCAAAAGCTTGGTTGCAGCAGACCCAAACTTGGTTTTAGTAGGGATTTCCTGTTGAAAAAATCACGACAAAAACTGAAAACCATATTTTTGGGTCTGGCACATGGGTTTCAGTGCCAAGGTTGAGTACTACATCAGTTTCATACTGTTCTCATCAAGACAAATCCAGACATACCTTGCTTAAGTACATAGCACGACTAGAAAGTACCTTTGTAGCAGGATTAGGGGTTTGGGGTTAATTTTTTGAAAACGTCCATTATTGGGTTCAGTATGGAGAAGCAGTCAGTTGTTACAGCAAGAGGGAATCTTCAGCAGGCTAGCCAAGGGTTTCATACCATTATTGTGTCTGCAGGCCCAAAAGCTTGGTTGCAGCAGACCCAAACTTGGTTTTAGTAGGGATTTCCTGTTGAAAAAATCACGACAAAAACTGAAAACCATATTTTTGGGTCTGGCACATGGGTTTCAGTGCCAAGGTTGAGTACTACATCAGTTTCATACTGTTCTCATCAAGACAAATCCAGACATACCTTGCTTAAGTACATAGCACGACTAGAAAGTACCTTTGTAGCAGGATTAGGGGTTTGGGGTTAATTTTTTGAAAACGTCCATTATTGGGTTCAGTATGGAGAAGCAGTCAGTTGTTACAGCAAGAGGGAATCTTCAGCAGGCTAGCCAAGGGTTTCATACCATTATTGTGTCTGCAGGCCCAAAAGCTTGGTTGCAGCAGACCCAAACTTGGTTTTAGTAGGGATTTCCTGTTGAAAAAATCACGACAAAAACTGAAAACCATATTTTTGGGTCTGGCACATGGGTTTCAGTGCCAAGGTTGAGTACTACATCAGTTTCATACTGTTCTCATCAAGACAAATCCAGACATACCTTGCTTAAGTACATAGCACGACTAGAAAGTACCTTTGTAGCAGGATTAGGGGTTTGGGGTTAATTTTTTGAAAACGTCCATTATTGGGTTCAGTATGGAGAAGCAGTCAGTTGTTACAGCAAGAGGGAATCTTCAGCAGGCTAGCCAAGGGTTTCATACCATTATTGTGTCTGCAGGCCCAAAAGCTTGGTTGCAGCAGACCCAAACTTGGTTTTAGTAGGGATTTCCTGTTGAAAAAATCACGACAAAAACTGAAAACCATATTTTTGGGTCTGGCACATGGGTTTCAGTGCCAAGGTTGAGTACTACATCAGTTTCATACTGTTCTCATCAAGACAAATCCAGACATACCTTGCTTAAGTACATAGCACGACTAGAAAGTACCTTTGTAGCAGGATTAGGGGTTTGGGGTTAATTTTTTGAAAACGTCCATTATTGGGTTCAGTATGGAGAAGCAGTCAGTTGTTACAGCAAGAGGGAATCTTCAGCAGGCTAGCCAAGGGTTTCATACCATTATTGTGTCTGCAGGCCCAAAAGCTTGGTTGCAGCAGACCCAAACTTGGTTTTAGTAGGGATTTCCTGTTGAAAAAATCACGACAAAAACTGAAAACCATATTTTTGGGTCTGGCACATGGGTTTCAGTGCCAAGGTTGAGTACTACATCAGTTTCATACTGTTCTCATCAAGACAAATCCAGACATACCTTGCTTAAGTACATAGCACGACTAGAAAGTACCTTTGTAGCAGGATTAGGGGTTTGGGGTTAATTTTTTGAAAACGTCCATTATTGGGTTCAGTATGGAGAAGCAGTCAGTTGTTACAGCAAGAGGGAATCTTCAGCAGGCTAGCCAAGGGTTTCATACCATTATTGTGTCTGCAGGCCCAAAAGCTTGGTTGCAGCAGACCCAAACTTGGTTTTAGTAGGGATTTCCTGTTGAAAAAATCACGACAAAAACTGAAAACCATATTTTTGGGTCTGGCACATGGGTTTCAGTGCCAAGGTTGAGTACTACATCAGTTTCATACTGTTCTCATCAAGACAAATCCAGACATACCTTGCTTAAGTACATAGCACGACTAGAAAGTACCTTTGTAGCAGGATTAGGGGTTTGGGGTTAATTTTTTGAAAACGTCCATTATTGGGTTCAGTATGGAGAAGCAGTCAGTTGTTACAGCAAGAGGGAATCTTCAGCAGGCTAGCCAAGGGTTTCATACCATTATTGTGTCTGCAGGCCCAAAAGCTTGGTTGCAGCAGACCCAAACTTGGTTTTAGTAGGGATTTCCTGTTGAAAAAATCACGACAAAAACTGAAAACCATATTTTTGGGTCTGGCACATGGGTTTCAGTGCCAAGGTTGAGTACTACATCAGTTTCATACTGCTCTCATCAAGACAAATCCAGACATACCTTGCTTAAGTACATAGCACGACTAGAAAGTACCTTTGTAGCAGGATTAGGGGTTTGGGGTTAATTTTTTGAAAACGTCCATTATTGGGTTCAGTATGGAGAAGCAGTCAGTTGTTACAGCAAGAGGGAATCTTCAGCAGGCTAGCCAAGGGTTTCATACCATTATTGTGTCTGCAGGCCCAAAAGCTTGGTTGCAGCAGACCCAAACTTGGTTTTAGTAGGGATTTCCTGTTGAAAAAATCACGACAAAAACTGAAAACCATATTTTTGGGTCTGGCACATGGGTTTCAGTGCCAAGGTTGAGTACTACATCAGTTTCATACTGTTCTCATCAAGACAAATCCAGACATACCTTGCTTAAGTACATAGCACGACTAGAAAGTACCTTTGTAGCAGGATTAGGGGTTTGGGGTTAATTTTTTGAAAACGTCCATTATTGGGTTCAGTATGGAGAAGCAGTCAGTTGTTACAGCAAGAGGGAATCTTCAGCAGGCTAGCCAAGGGTTTCATACCATTATTGTGTCTGCAGGCCCAAAAGCTTGGTTGCAGCAGACCCAAACTTGGTTTTAGTAGGGATTTCCTGTTGAAAAAATCACGACAAAAACTGAAAACCATATTTTTGGGTCTGGCACATGGGTTTCAGTGCCAAGGTTGAGTACTACATCAGTTTCATACTGTTCTCATCAAGACAAATCCAGACATACCTTGCTTAAGTACATAGCACGACTAGAAAGTACCTTTGTAGCAGGATTAGGGGTTTGGGGTTAATTTTTTGAAAACGTCCATTATTGGGTTCAGTATGGAGAAGCAGTCAGTTGTTACAGCAAGAGGGAATCTTCAGCAGGCTAGCCAAGGGTTTCATACCATTATTGTGTCTGCAGGCCCAAAAGCTTGGTTGCAGCAGACCCAAACTTGGTTTTAGTAGGGATTTCCTGTTGAAAAAATCACGACAAAAACTGAAAACCATATTTTTGGGTCTGGCACATGGGTTTCAGTGCCAAGGTTGAGTACTACATCAGTTTCATACTGTTCTCATCAAGACAAATCCAGACATACCTTGCTTAAGTACATAGCACGACTAGAAAGTACCTTTGTAGCAGGATTAGGGGTTTGGGGTTAATTTTTTGAAAACGTCCATTATTGGGTTCAGTATGGAGAAGCAGTCAGTTGTTACAGCAAGAGGGAATCTTCAGCAGGCTAGCCAAGGGTTTCATACCATTATTGTGTCTGCAGGCCCAAAAGCTTGGTTGCAGCAGACCCAAACTTGGTTTTAGTAGGGATTTCCTGTTGAAAAAATCACGACAAAAACTGAAAACCATATTTTTGGGTCTGGCACATGGGTTTCAGTGCCAAGGTTGAGTACTACATCAGTTTCATACTGTTCTCATCAAGACAAATCCAGACATACCTTGCTTAAGTACATAGCACGACTAGAAAGTACCTTTGTAGCAGGATTAGGGGTTTGGGGTTAATTTTTTGAAAACGTCCATTATTGGGTTCAGTATGGAGAAGCAGTCAGTTGTTACAGCAAGAGGGAATCTTCAGCAGGCTAGCCAAGGGTTTCATACCATTATTGTGTCTGCAGGCCCAAAAGCTTGGTTGCAGCAGACCCAAACTTGGTTTTAGTAGGGATTTCCTGTTGAAAAAATCACGACAAAAACTGAAAACCATATTTTTGGGTCTGGCACATGGGTTTCAGTGCCAAGGTTGAGTACTACATCAGTTTCATACTGTTCTCATCAAGACAAATCCAGACATACCTTGCTTAAGTACATAGCACGACTAGAAAGTACCTTTGTAGCAGGATTAGGGGTTTGGGGTTAATTTTTTGAAAACGTCCATTATTGGGTTCAGTATGGAGAAGCAGTCAGTTGTTACAGCAAGAGGGAATCTTCAGCAGGCTAGCCAAGGGTTTCATACCATTATTGTGTCTGCAGGCCCAAAAGCTTGGTTGCAGCAGACCCAAACTTGGTTTTAGTAGGGATTTCCTGTTGAAAAAATCACGACAAAAACTGAAAACCATATTTTTGGGTCTGGCACATGGGTTTCAGTGCCAAGGTTGAGTACTACATCAGTTTCATACTGTTCTCATCAAGACAAATCCAGACATACCTTGCTTAAGTACATAGCACGACTAGAAAGTACCTTTGTAGCAGGATTAGGGGTTTGGGGTTAATTTTTTGAAAACGTCCATTATTGGGTTCAGTATGGAGAAGCAGTCAGTTGTTACAGCAAGAGGGAATCTTCAGCAGGCTAGCCAAGGGTTTCATACCATTATTGTGTCTGCAGGCCCAAAAGCTTGGTTGCAGCAGACCCAAACTTGGTTTTAGTAGGGATTTCCTGTTGAAAAAATCACGACAAAAACTGAAAACCATATTTTTGGGTCTGGCACATGGGTTTCAGTGCCAAGGTTGAGTACTACATCAGTTTCATACTGTTCTCATCAAGACAAATCCAGACATACCTTGCTTAAGTACATAGCACGACTAGAAAGTACCTTTGTAGCAGGATTAGGGGTTTGGGGTTAATTTTTTGAAAACGTCCATTATTGGGTTCAGTATGGAGAAGCAGTCAGTTGTTACAGCAAGAGGGAATCTTCAGCAGGCTAGCCAAGGGTTTCATACCATTATTGTGTCTGCAGGCCCAAAAGCTTGGTTGCAGCAGACCCAAACTTGGTTTTAGTAGGGATTTCCTGTTGAAAAAATCACGACAAAAACTGAAAACCATATTTTTGGGTCTGGCACATGGGTTTCAGTGCCAAGGTTGAGTACTACATCAGTTTCATACTGTTCTCATCAAGACAAATCCAGACATACCTTGCTTAAGTACATAGCACGACTAGAAAGTACCTTTGTAGCAGGATTAGGGGTTTGGGGTTAATTTTTTGAAAACGTCCATTATTGGGTTCAGTATGGAGAAGCAGTCAGTTGTTACAGCAAGAGGGAATCTTCAGCAGGCTAGCCAAGGGTTTCATACCATTATTGTGTCTGCAGGCCCAAAAGCTTGGTTGCAGCAGACCCAAACTTGGTTTTAGTAGGGATTTCCTGTTGAAAAAATCACGACAAAAACTGAAAACCATATTTTTGGGTCTGGCACATGGGTTTCAGTGCCAAGGTTGAGTACTACATCAGTTTCATACTGTTCTCATCAAGACAAATCCAGACATACCTTGCTTAAGTACATAGCACGACTAGAAAGTACCTTTGTAGCAGGATTAGGGGTTTGGGGTTAATTTTTTGAAAACGTCCATTATTGGGTTCAGTATGGAGAAGCAGTCAGTTGTTACAGCAAGAGGGAATCTTCAGCAGGCTAGCCAAGGGTTTCATACCATTATTGTGTCTGCAGGCCCAAAAGCTTGGTTGCAGCAGACCCAAACTTGGTTTTAGTAGGGATTTCCTGTTGAAAAAATCACGACAAAAACTGAAAACCATATTTTTGGGTCTGGCACATGGGTTTCAGTGCCAAGGTTGAGTACTACATCAGTTTCATACTGTTCTCATCAAGACAAATCCAGACATACCTTGCTTAAGTACATAGCACGACTAGAAAGTACCTTTGTAGCAGGATTAGGGGTTTGGGGTTAATTTTTTGAAAACGTCCATTATTGGGTTCAGTATGGAGAAGCAGTCAGTTGTTACAGCAAGAGGGAATCTTCAGCAGGCTAGCCAAGGGTTTCATACCATTATTGTGTCTGCAGGCCCAAAAGCTTGGTTGCAGCAGACCCAAACTTGGTTTTAGTAGGGATTTCCTGTTGAAAAAATCACGACAAAAACTGAAAACCATATTTTTGGGTCTGGCACATGGGTTTCAGTGCCAAGGTTGAGTACTACATCAGTTTCATACTGTTCTCATCAAGACAAATCCAGACATACCTTGCTTAAGTACATAGCACGACTAGAAAGTACCTTTGTAGCAGGATTAGGGGTTTGGGGTTAATTTTTTGAAAACGTCCATTATTGGGTTCAGTATGGAGAAGCAGTCAGTTGTTACAGCAAGAGGGAATCTTCAGCAGGCTAGCCAAGGGTTTCATACCATTATTGTGTCTGCAGGCCCAAAAGCTTGGTTGCAGCAGACCCAAACTTGGTTTTAGTAGGGATTTCCTGTTGAAAAAATCACGACAAAAACTGAAAACCATATTTTTGGGTCTGGCACATGGGTTTCAGTGCCAAGGTTGAGTACTACATCAGTTTCATACTGTTCTCATCAAGACAAATCCAGACATACCTTGCTTAAGTACATAGCACGACTAGAAAGTACCTTTGTAGCAGGATTAGGGGTTTGGGGTTAATTTTTTGAAAACGTCCATTATTGGGTTCAGTATGGAGAAGCAGTCAGTTGTTACAGCAAGAGGGAATCTTCAGCAGGCTAGCCAAGGGTTTCATACCATTATTGTGTCTGCAGGCCCAAAAGCTTGGTTGCAGCAGACCCAAACTTGGTTTTAGTAGGGATTTCCTGTTGAAAAAATCACGACAAAAACTGAAAACCATATTTTTGGGTCTGGCACATGGGTTTCAGTGCCAAGGTTGAGTACTACATCAGTTTCATACTGTTCTCATCAAGACAAATCCAGACATACCTTGCTTAAGTACATAGCACGACTAGAAAGTACCTTTGTAGCAGGATTAGGGGTTTGGGGTTAATTTTTTGAAAACGTCCATTATTGGGTTCAGTATGGAGAAGCAGTCAGTTGTTACAGCAAGAGGGAATCTTCAGCAGGCTAGCCAAGGGTTTCATACCATTATTGTGTCTGCAGGCCCAAAAGCTTGGTTGCAGCAGACCCAAACTTGGTTTTAGTAGGGATTTCCTGTTGAAAAAATCACGACAAAAACTGAAAACCATATTTTTGGGTCTGGCACATGGGTTTCAGTGCCAAGGTTGAGTACTACATCAGTTTCATACTGTTCTCATCAAGACAAATCCAGACATACCTTGCTTAAGTACATAGCACGACTAGAAAGTACCTTTGTAGCAGGATTAGGGGTTTGGGGTTAATTTTTTGAAAACGTCCATTATTGGGTTCAGTATGGAGAAGCAGTCAGTTGTTACAGCAAGAGGGAATCTTCAGCAGGCTAGCCAAGGGTTTCATACCATTATTGTGTCTGCAGGCCCAAAAGCTTGGTTGCAGCAGACCCAAACTTGGTTTTAGTAGGGATTTCCTGTTGAAAAAATCACGACAAAAACTGAAAACCATATTTTTGGGTCTGGCACATGGGTTTCAGTGCCAAGGTTGAGTACTACATCAGTTTCATACTGTTCTCATCAAGACAAATCCAGACATACCTTGCTTAAGTACATAGCACGACTAGAAAGTACCTTTGTAGCAGGATTAGGGGTTTGGGGTTAATTTTTTGAAAACGTCCATTATTGGGTTCAGTATGGAGAAGCAGTCAGTTGTTACAGCAAGAGGGAATCTTCAGCAGGCTAGCCAAGGGTTTCATACCATTATTGTGTCTGCAGGCCCAAAAGCTTGGTTGCAGCAGACCCAAACTTGGTTTTAGTAGGGATTTCCTGTTGAAAAAATCACGACAAAAACTGAAAACCATATTTTTGGGTCTGGCACATGGGTTTCAGTGCCAAGGTTGAGTACTACATCAGTTTCATACTGTTCTCATCAAGACAAATCCAGACATACCTTGCTTAAGTACATAGCACGACTAGAAAGTACCTTTGTAGCAGGATTAGGGGTTTGGGGTTAATTTTTTGAAAACGTCCATTATTGGGTTCAGTATGGAGAAGCAGTCAGTTGTTACAGCAAGAGGGAATCTTCAGCAGGCTAGCCAAGGGTTTCATACCATTATTGTGTCTGCAGGCCCAAAAGCTTGGTTGCAGCAGACCCAAACTTGGTTTTAGTAGGGATTTCCTGTTGAAAAAATCACGACAAAAACTGAAAACCATATTTTTGGGTCTGGCACATGGGTTTCAGTGCCAAGGTTGAGTACTACATCAGTTTCATACTGTTCTCATCAAGACAAATCCAGACATACCTTGCTTAAGTACATAGCACGACTAGAAAGTACCTTTGTAGCAGGATTAGGGGTTTGGGGTTAATTTTTTGAAAACGTCCATTATTGGGTTCAGTATGGAGAAGCAGTCAGTTGTTACAGCAAGAGGGAATCTTCAGCAGGCTAGCCAAGGGTTTCATACCATTATTGTGTCTGCAGGCCCAAAAGCTTGGTTGCAGCAGACCCAAACTTGGTTTTAGTAGGGATTTCCTGTTGAAAAAATCACGACAAAAACTGAAAACCATATTTTTGGGTCTGGCACATGGGTTTCAGTGCCAAGGTTGAGTACTACATCAGTTTCATACTGTTCTCATCAAGACAAATCCAGACATACCTTGCTTAAGTACATAGCACGACTAGAAAGTACCTTTGTAGCAGGATTAGGGGTTTGGGGTTAATTTTTTGAAAACGTCCATTATTGGGTTCAGTATGGAGAAGCAGTCAGTTGTTACAGCAAGAGGGAATCTTCAGCAGGCTAGCCAAGGGTTTCATACCATTATTGTGTCTGCAGGCCCAAAAGCTTGGTTGCAGCAGACCCAAACTTGGTTTTAGTAGGGATTTCCTGTTGAAAAAATCACGACAAAAACTGAAAACCATATTTTTGGGTCTGGCACATGGGTTTCAGTGCCAAGGTTGAGTACTACATCAGTTTCATACTGTTCTCATCAAGACAAATCCAGACATACCTTGCTTAAGTACATAGCACGACTAGAAAGTACCTTTGTAGCAGGATTAGGGGTTTGGGGTTAATTTTTTGAAAACGTCCATTATTGGGTTCAGTATGGAGAAGCAGTCAGTTGTTACAGCAAGAGGGAATCTTCAGCAGGCTAGCCAAGGGTTTCATACCATTATTGTGTCTGCAGGCCCAAAAGCTTGGTTGCAGCAGACCCAAACTTGGTTTTAGTAGGGATTTCCTGTTGAAAAAATCACGACAAAAACTGAAAACCATATTTTTGGGTCTGGCACATGGGTTTCAGTGCCAAGGTTGAGTACTACATCAGTTTCATACTGTTCTCATCAAGACAAATCCAGACATACCTTGCTTAAGTACATAGCACGACTAGAAAGTACCTTTGTAGCAGGATTAGGGGTTTGGGGTTAATTTTTTGAAAACGTCCATTATTGGGTTCAGTATGGAGAAGCAGTCAGTTGTTACAGCAAGAGGGAATCTTCAGCAGGCTAGCCAAGGGTTTCATACCATTATTGTGTCTGCAGGCCCAAAAGCTTGGTTGCAGCAGACCCAAACTTGGTTTTAGTAGGGATTTCCTGTTGAAAAAATCACGACAAAAACTGAAAACCATATTTTTGGGTCTGGCACATGGGTTTCAGTGCCAAGGTTGAGTACTACATCAGTTTCATACTGTTCTCATCAAGACAAATCCAGACATACCTTGCTTAAGTACATAGCACGACTAGAAAGTACCTTTGTAGCAGGATTAGGGGTTTGGGGTTAATTTTTTGAAAACGTCCATTATTGGGTTCAGTATGGAGAAGCAGTCAGTTGTTACAGCAAGAGGGAATCTTCAGCAGGCTAGCCAAGGGTTTCATACCATTATTGTGTCTGCAGGCCCAAAAGCTTGGTTGCAGCAGACCCAAACTTGGTTTTAGTAGGGATTTCCTGTTGAAAAAATCACGACAAAAACTGAAAACCATATTTTTGGGTCTGGCACATGGGTTTCAGTGCCAAGGTTGAGTACTACATCAGTTTCATACTGTTCTCATCAAGACAAATCCAGACATACCTTGCTTAAGTACATAGCACGACTAGAAAGTACCTTTGTAGCAGGATTAGGGGTTTGGGGTTAATTTTTTGAAAACGTCCATTATTGGGTTCAGTATGGAGAAGCAGTCAGTTGTTACAGCAAGAGGGAATCTTCAGCAGGCTAGCCAAGGGTTTCATACCATTATTGTGTCTGCAGGCCCAAAAGCTTGGTTGCAGCAGACCCAAACTTGGTTTTAGTAGGGATTTCCTGTTGAAAAAATCACGACAAAAACTGAAAACCATATTTTTGGGTCTGGCACATGGGTTTCAGTGCCAAGGTTGAGTACTACATCAGTTTCATACTGTTCTCATCAAGACAAATCCAGACATACCTTGCTTAAGTACATAGCACGACTAGAAAGTACCTTTGTAGCAGGATTAGGGGTTTGGGGTTAATTTTTTGAAAACGTCCATTATTGGGTTCAGTATGGAGAAGCAGTCAGTTGTTACAGCAAGAGGGAATCTTCAGCAGGCTAGCCAAGGGTTTCATACCATTATTGTGTCTGCAGGCCCAAAAGCTTGGTTGCAGCAGACCCAAACTTGGTTTTAGTAGGGATTTCCTGTTGAAAAAATCACGACAAAAACTGAAAACCATATTTTTGGGTCTGGCACATGGGTTTCAGTGCCAAGGTTGAGTACTACATCAGTTTCATACTGTTCTCATCAAGACAAATCCAGACATACCTTGCTTAAGTACATAGCACGACTAGAAAGTACCTTTGTAGCAGGATTAGGGGTTTGGGGTTAATTTTTTGAAAACGTCCATTATTGGGTTCAGTATGGAGAAGCAGTCAGTTGTTACAGCAAGAGGGAATCTTCAGCAGGCTAGCCAAGGGTTTCATACCATTATTGTGTCTGCAGGCCCAAAAGCTTGGTTGCAGCAGACCCAAACTTGGTTTTAGTAGGGATTTCCTGTTGAAAAAATCACGACAAAAACTGAAAACCATATTTTTGGGTCTGGCACATGGGTTTCAGTGCCAAGGTTGAGTACTACATCAGTTTCATACTGTTCTCATCAAGACAAATCCAGACATACCTTGCTTAAGTACATAGCACGACTAGAAAGTACCTTTGTAGCAGGATTAGGGGTTTGGGGTTAATTTTTTGAAAACGTCCATTATTGGGTTCAGTATGGAGAAGCAGTCAGTTGTTACAGCAAGAGGGAATCTTCAGCAGGCTAGCCAAGGGTTTCATACCATTATTGTGTCTGCAGGCCCAAAAGCTTGGTTGCAGCAGACCCAAACTTGGTTTTAGTAGGGATTTCCTGTTGAAAAAATCACGACAAAAACTGAAAACCATATTTTTGGGTCTGGCACATGGGTTTCAGTGCCAAGGTTGAGTACTACATCAGTTTCATACTGTTCTCATCAAGACAAATCCAGACATACCTTGCTTAAGTACATAGCACGACTAGAAAGTACCTTTGTAGCAGGATTAGGGGTTTGGGGTTAATTTTTTGAAAACGTCCATTATTGGGTTCAGTATGGAGAAGCAGTCAGTTGTTACAGCAAGAGGGAATCTTCAGCAGGCTAGCCAAGGGTTTCATACCATTATTGTGTCTGCAGGCCCAAAAGCTTGGTTGCAGCAGACCCAAACTTGGTTTTAGTAGGGATTTCCTGTTGAAAAAATCACGACAAAAACTGAAAACCATATTTTTGGGTCTGGCACATGGGTTTCAGTGCCAAGGTTGAGTACTACATCAGTTTCATACTGTTCTCATCAAGACAAATCCAGACATACCTTGCTTAAGTACATAGCACGACTAGAAAGTACCTTTGTAGCAGGATTAGGGGTTTGGGGTTAATTTTTTGAAAACGTCCATTATTGGGTTCAGTATGGAGAAGCAGTCAGTTGTTACAGCAAGAGGGAATCTTCAGCAGGCTAGCCAAGGGTTTCATACCATTATTGTGTCTGCAGGCCCAAAAGCTTGGTTGCAGCAGACCCAAACTTGGTTTTAGTAGGGATTTCCTGTTGAAAAAATCACGACAAAAACTGAAAACCATATTTTTGGGTCTGGCACATGGGTTTCAGTGCCAAGGTTGAGTACTACATCAGTTTCATACTGTTCTCATCAAGACAAATCCAGACATACCTTGCTTAAGTACATAGCACGACTAGAAAGTACCTTTGTAGCAGGATTAGGGGTTTGGGGTTAATTTTTTGAAAACGTCCATTATTGGGTTCAGTATGGAGAAGCAGTCAGTTGTTACAGCAAGAGGGAATCTTCAGCAGGCTAGCCAAGGGTTTCATACCATTATTGTGTCTGCAGGCCCAAAAGCTTGGTTGCAGCAGTTGAAAAAATCACGACAAAAACTGAAAACCATATTTTTGGGTCTGGCACATGGGTTTCAGTGCCAAGGTTGAGTACTACATCAGTTTCATACTGTTCTCATCAAGACAAATCCAGACATACTTGCTTAAGTACATAGCACGACTAGAAAGTACCTTTGTAGCAGGATTAGGGGTTTGGGGTTAATTTTTTGAAAACGTCCATTATTGGGTTCAGTATGGAGAAGCAGTCAGTTGTTACAGCAAGAGGGAATCTTCAGCAGGCTAGCCAAGGGTTTCATACCATTATTGTGTCTGCAGGCCCAAAAGCTTGGTTGCAGCAGACCCAAACTTGGTTTTAGTAGGGATTTCCTGTTGAAAAAATCACGACAAAAACTGAAAACCATATTTTTGGGTCTGGCACATGGGTTTCAGTGCCAAGGTTGAGTACTACATCAGTTTCATACTGTTCTCATCAAGACA
>CAXHLB010000532.1:0-101180 GCA_964017235.1 Sabellastarte sp. h YS-2021 | reverse complement strand
GGAAAAAAATTGGTGTCCCTCGGAACGACCAAATTTGGCGTACTCGGGGGTAAGGTAACTATACATGTATGACCAAATCCCCATCTAAAATCAATGGGAAATAGTGTTTCTGCTCATATCTACGAAACTAAGGTCTTTAGACCCTACCCTGTTATATTGTATAGACTCAGACTGGACCCCTCTATCCATTGGTGGAAAAAAATTGGTGTCCCTCGGAACGACCAAATTTGGCGTACTCGGGGGTAAGGTAACTGTACATGTATGACCAAATCCCCATCTAAAATCAATGGGAAATAGTGTTTCTGCTCATATCTACGAAACTAAGGTCTTTAGACCCTACCCTGTTATATTGTATAGACTCAGACTGGACCCCTCTATCCATTGGTGGGAAAAAATTGGTGTCCCTCGGAACGACCAAATTTGGCGTACTCGGGGGTAAGGTAACTGTACTAGTTTATATGCATGACCAAATCCCCATCTAAAATCAATGGGAAATAGTGTTTCTGCTCATATCTACGAAACTAAGGTCTTTAGACCCTACCCTGTTATATTGTATAGACTCAGACTGGACCCCTCTATCCATTGGTGGAAAAAAATTGGTGTCCCTCGGAACGACCAAATTTGGCGTACTCGGGGGTAAGGTAACTGTACTAGTTTATATGCATGACCAAATCCCCATCTAAAATCAATGGGAAATAGTGTTTCTGCTCATATCTACGAAACTAAGGTCTTTAGACCCTACCCTGTTATATTGTATAGACTCAGACTGGACCCCTCTATCCATTGGTGGAAAAAAATTGGTGTCCCTCGGAACGACCAAATTTGGCGTACTCGGGGGTAAGGTAACTATACATGTATGACCAAATCCCCATCTAAAATCAATGGGAAATAGTGTTTCTGCTCATATCTACGAAACTAAGGTCTTTAGACCCTACCCTGTTATATTGTATAGACTCAGACTGGACCCCTCTATCCATTGGTGGAAAAAAATTGGTGTCCCTCGGAACGACCAAATTTGGCGTACTCGGGGGTAAGGTAACTGTACATGTATGACCAAATCCCCATCTAAAATCAATGGGAAATAGTGTTTCTGCTCATATCTACGAAACTAAGGTCTTTAGACCCTACCCTGTTATATTGTATAGACTCAGACTGGACCCCTCTATCCATTGGTGGGAAAAAATTGGTGTCCCTCGGAACGACCAAATTTGGCGTACTCGGGGGTAAGGTAACTGTACTAGTTTATATGCATGACCAAATCCCCATCTAAAATCAATGGGAAATAGTGTTTCTGCTCATATCTACGAAACTAAGGTCTTTAGACCCTACCCTGTTATATTGTATAGACTCAGACTGGACCCCTCTATCCATTGGTGGAAAAAAATTGGTGTCCCTCGGAACGACCAAATTTGGCGTACTCGGGGGTAAGGTAACTGTACTAGTTTATATGCATGACCAAATCCCCATCTAAAATCAATGGGAAATAGTGTTTCTGCTCATATCTACGAAACTAAGGTCTTTAGACCCTACCCTGTTATATTGTATAGACTCAGACTGGACCCCTCTATCCATTGGTGGAAAAAAATTGGTGTCCCTCGGAACGACCAAATTTGGCGTACTCGGGGGTAAGGTAACTATACATGTATGACCAAATCCCCATCTAAAATCAATGGGAAATAGTGTTTCTGCTCATATCTACGAAACTAAGGTCTTTAGACCCTACCCTGTTATATTGTATAGACTCAGACTGGACCCCTCTATCCATTGGTGGAAAAAAATTGGTGTCCCTCGGAACGACCAAATTTGGCGTACTCGGGGGTAAGGTAACTGTACATGTATGACCAAATCCCCATCTAAAATCAATGGGAAATAGTGTTTCTGCTCATATCTACGAAACTAAGGTCTTTAGACCCTACCCTGTTATATTGTATAGACTCAGACTGGACCCCTCTATCCATTGGTGGGAAAAAATTGGTGTCCCTCGGAACGACCAAATTTGGCGTACTCGGGGGTAAGGTAACTGTACTAGTTTATATGCATGACCAAATCCCCATCTAAAATCAATGGGAAATAGTGTTTCTGCTCATATCTACGAAACTAAGGTCTTTAGACCCTACCCTGTTATATTGTATAGACTCAGACTGGACCCCTCTATCCATTGGTGGAAAAAAATTGGTGTCCCTCGGAACGACCAAATTTGGCGTACTCGGGGGTAAGGTAACTGTACTAGTTTATATGCATGACCAAATCCCCATCTAAAATCAATGGGAAATAGTGTTTCTGCTCATATCTACGAAACTAAGGTCTTTAGACCCTACCCTGTTATATTGTATAGACTGAGACTGGACCCCTCTATCCATTGGTGGAAAAAAATTGGTGTCCCTCGGAACGACCAAATTTGGCGTACTCGGGGGTAAGGTAACTGTACATGTATGACCAAATCCCCATCTAAAATCAATGGGAAATAGTGTTTCTGCTCATATCTACGAAACTAAGGTCTTTAGACCCTACCCTGTTATATTGTATAGACTCAGACTGGACCCCTCTATCCATTGGTGGAAAAAAATTGGTGTCCCTCGGAACGACCAAATTTGGCGTACTCGGGGGTAAGGTAACTGTACTAGTTTATATGCATGACCAAATCCCCATCTAAAATCAATGGGAAATAGTGTTTCTGCTCATATCTACGAAACTAAGGTCTTTAGACCCTACCCTGTTATATTGTATAGACTCAGACTGGACCCCTCTATCCATTGGTGGAAAAAAATTGGTGTCCCTCGGAACGACCAAATTTGGCGTACTCGGGGGTAAGGTAACTGTACATGTATGACCAAATCCCCATCTAAAATCAATGGGAAATAGTGTTTCTGCTCATATCTACGAAACTAAGGTCTTTAGACCCTACCCTGTTATATTGTATAGACTCAGACTGGACCCCTCTATCCATTGGTGGAAAAAAATTGGTGTCCCTCGAAAGGACCAAATTTGGTGTACTCGGTGGTAAGGCAACTGTACTAGTTTATATGCATGACCAAATCCCCATCTAAAATCAATGGGAAATAGTGTTTCTGCTCATATCTACGAAACTAAGGTCTTTAGACCCTACCCTGTTATATTGTATAGACTCAGACTGGACCCCTCTATCCATTGGTGGAAAAAAATTGGTGTCCCTCGGAACGACCAAATTTGGCGTACTCGGGGGTAAGGTAACTGTACATGTATGACCAAATCCCCATCTAAAATCAATGGGAAATAGTGTTTCTGCTCATATCTACGAAACTAAGGTCTTTAGACCCTACCCTGTTATATTGTATAGACTCAGACTGGACCCCTCTATCCATTGGTGGAAAAAAATTGGTGTCCCTCGGAACGACCAAATTTGGCGTACTCGGGGGTAAGGTAACTGTACTAGTTTATATGCATGACCAAATCCCCATCTAAAATCAATGGGAAATAGTGTTTCTGCTCATATCTACGAAACTAAGGTCTTTAGACCCTACCCTGTTATATTGTATAGACTCAGACTGGACCCCTCTATCCATTGGTGGAAAAAAATTGGTGTCCCTCGGAACGACCAAATTTGGCGTACTCGGGGGTAAGGTAACTGTACATGTATGACCAAATCCCCATCTAAAATCAATGGGAAATAGTGTTTCTGCTCATATCTACGAAACTAAGGTCTTTAGACCCTACCCTGTTATATTGTATAGACTCAGACTGGACCCCTCTATCCATTGGTGGAAAAAAATTGGTGTCCCTCGGAACGACCAAATTTGGCGTACTCGGGGGTAAGGTAACTGTACATGTATGACCAAATCCCCATCTAAAATCAATGGGAAATAGTGTTTCTGCTCATATCTACGAAACTAAGGTCTTTAGACCCTACCCTGTTATATTGTATAGACTCAGACTGGACCCCTCTATCCATTGGTGGAAAAAAATTGGTGTCCCTCGAAAGGACCAAATTTGGTGTACTCGGTGGTAAGGCAACTGTACTAGTTTATATGCATGACCAAATCCCCATCTAAAATCAATGGGAAATAGTGTTTCTGCTCATATCTACGAAACTAAGGTCTTTAGACCCTACCCTGTTATATTGTATAGACTCAGACTGGACCCCTCTATCCATTGGTGGAAAAAAATTGGTGTCCCTCGGAACGACCAAATTTGGCGTACTCGGGGGTAAGGTAACTGTACATGTATGACCAAATCCCCATCTAAAATCAATGGGAAATAGTGTTTCTGCTCATATCTACGAAACTAAGGTCTTTAGACCCTACCCTGTTATATTGTATAGACTCAGACTGGACCCCTCTATCCATTGGTGGAAAAAAATTGGTGTCCCTCGGAACGACCAAATTTGGCGTACTCGGGGGTAAGGTAACTATATATGTATGACCAAATCCCCATCTAAAATCAATGGGAAATAGTGTTTCTGCTCATATCTACGAAACTAAGGTCTTTAGACCCTACCCTGTTATATTGTATAGACTCAGACTGGACCCCTCTATCCATTGGTGGAAAAAAATTGGTGTCCCTCGGAACGACCAAATTTGGCGTACTCGGGGGTAAGGTAACTGTACATGTATGACCAAATCCCCATCTAAAATCAATGGGAAATAGTGTTTCTGCTCATATCTACGAAACTAAGGTCTTTAGACCCTACCCTGTTATATTGTATAGACTCAGACTGGACCCCTCTATCCATTGGTGGAAAAAAATTGGTGTCCCTCGGAACGAACAAATTTGGCGTACTCGGAGGTAAGGTAACTATTGATGTATGACCAAATCCCCATCTAAAATCAATGGGAAATAGTGTTTCTGCTCATATCTACGAAACTAAGGTCTTTAGACCCTACCCTGTTATATTGTATAGACTCAGACTGGACCCCTCTATCCATTGGTGGAAAAAAAATTGGTGTCCCTCGGAACGACCAAATTTGGCGTACTCGGGGGTAAGGTAACTGTACATGTATGACCAAATCCCCATCTAAAATCAATGGGAAATAGTGTTTCTGCTCATATCTACGAAACTAAGGTCTTTAGACCCTACCCTGTTATATTGTATAGACTCAGACTGGACCCCTCTATCCATTGGTGGAAAAAAATTGGTGTCCCTCGGAACGACCAAATTTGGCGTACTCGGGGGTAAGGTAACTGTACATGTATGACCAAATCCCCATCTAAAATCAATGGGAAATAGTGTTTCTGCTCATATCTACGAAACTAAGGTCTTTAGACCCTACCCTGTTATATTGTATAGACTCAGACTGGACCCCTCTATCCATTGGTGGAAAAAAATTGGTGTCCCTCGGAACGACCAAATTTGGCCTACTCGGGGGTAAGGTAACTGTACATGTATGACCAAATCCCCATCTAAAATCAATGGGAAATAGTGTTTCTGCTCATATCTACGAAACTAAGGTCTTTAGACCCTACCCTGTTATATTGTATAGACTCAGACTGGACCCCTCTATCCATTGGTGGAAAAAAATTGGTGTCCCTCGGAACGAACAAATTTGGCGTACTCGGAGGTAAGGTAACTATTGATGTATGACCAAATCCCCATCTAAAATCAATGGGAAATAGTGTTTCTGCTCATATCTACGAAACTAAGGTCTTTAGACCCTACCCTGTTATATTGTATAGACTCAGACTGGACCCCTCTATCCATTGGTGGAAAAAAATTGGTGTCCCTCGGAACGACCAAATTTGGCGTACTCGGGGGTAAGGTAACTGTACATGTATGACCAAATCCCCATCTAAAATCAATGGGAAATAGTGTTTCTGCTCATATCTACGAAACTAAGGTCTTTAGACCCTACCCTGTTATATTGTATAGACTCAGACTGGACCCCTCTATCCATTGGTGGAAAAAAATTGGTGTCCCTCGGAACGACCAAATTTGGCGTACTCGGGGGTAAGGTAACTGTACATGTATGACCCAATCCCCATCTAAAATCAATGGGAAATAGTGTTTCTGCTCATATCTACGAAACTAAGGTCTTTAGACCCTACCCTGTTATATTGTATAGACTCAGACTGGACCCCTCTATCCATTGGTGGAAAAAAATTGGTGTCCCTCGGAACGACCAAATTTATGCCTACTCGGGGGTAAGGTAACTGTATATGTATGACCAAATCCCCATCTAAAATCAATGGGAAATAGTGTTTCTGCTCATATCTACGAAACTAAGGTCTTTAGACCCTACCCTGTTATATTGTATAGACTCAGACTGGACCCCTCTATCCATTGGTGGAAAAAAATTGGTGTCCCTCGGAACGACCAAATTTGGCGTACTCGGGGGTAAGGTAACTGTACATGTATGACCAAATCCCCATCTAAAATCAATGGGAAATAGTGTTTCTGCTCATATCTACGAAACTAAGGTCTTTAGACCCTACCCTGTTATATTGTATAGACTCAGACTGGACCCCTCTATCCATTGGTGGAAAAAAATTGGTGTCCCTCGGAACGAACAAATTTGGCGTACTCGGAGGTAAGGTAACTATTGATGTATGACCAAATCCCCATCTAAAATCAATGGGAAATAGTGTTTCTGCTCATATCTACGAAACTAAGGTCTTTAGACCCTACCCTGTTATATTGTATAGACTCAGACTGGACCCCTCTATCCATTGGTGGAAAAAAATTGGTGTCCCTCGGAACGACCAAATTTGGCGTACTCGGGGGTAAGGTAACTGTACATGTATGACCAAATCCCCATCTAAAATCAATGGGAAATAGTGTTTCTGCTCATATCTACGAAACTAAGGTCTTTAGACCCTACCCTGTTATATTGTATAGACTCAGACTGGACCCCTCTATCCATTGGTGGAAAAAAATTGGTGTCCCTCGGAACGACCAAATTTGGCGTACTCGGGGGTAAGGTAACTGTACATGTATGACCAAATCCCCATCTAAAATCAATGGGAAATAGTGTTTCTGCTCATATCTACGAAACTAAGGTCTTTAGACCCTACCCTGTTATATTGTATAGACTCAGACTGGACCCCTCTATCCATTGGTGGAAAAAAATTGGTGTCCCTCGGAACGACCAAATTTGGCCTACTCGGGGGTAAGGTAACTGTACATGTATGACCAAATCCCCATCTAAAATCAATGGGAAATAGTGTTTCTGCTCATATCTACGAAACTAAGGTCTTTAGACCCTACCCTGTTATATTGTATAGACTCAGACTGGACCCCTCTATCCATTGGTGGAAAAAAATTGGTGTCCCTCGGAACGACCAAATTTGGCCTACTCGGGGGTAAGGTAACTGTACATGTATGACCAAATCCCCATCTAAAATCAATGGGAAATAGTGTTTCTGCTCATATCTACGAAACTAAGGTCTTTAGACCCTACCCTGTTATATTGTATAGACTCAGACTGGACCCCTCTATCCATTGGTGGAAAAAAATTGGTGTCCCTCGGAACGAACAAATTTGGCGTACTCGGAGGTAAGGTAACTATTGATGTATGACCAAATCCCCATCTAAAATCAATGGGAAATAGTGTTTCTGCTCATATCTACGAAACTAAGGTCTTTAGACCCTACCCTGTTATATTGTATAGACTCAGACTGGACCCCTCTATCCATTGGTGGAAAAAAATTGGTGTCCCTCGGAACGACCAAATTTGGCGTACTCGGGGGTAAGGTAACTGTACATGTATGACCAAATCCCCATCTAAAATCAATGGGAAATAGTGTTTCTGCTCATATCTACGAAACTAAGGTCTTTAGACCCTACCCTGTTATATTGTATAGACTCAGACTGGACCCCTCTATCCATTGGTGGAAAAAAATTGGTGTCCCTCGGAACGACCAAATTTGGCGTACTCGGGGGTAAGGTAACTGTACATGTATGACCCAATCCCCATCTAAAATCAATGGGAAATAGTGTTTCTGCTCATATCTACGAAACTAAGGTCTTTAGACCCTACCCTGTTATATTGTATAGACTCAGACTGGACCCCTCTATCCATTGGTGGAAAAAAATTGGTGTCCCTCGGAACGACCAAATTTATGCCTACTCGGGGGTAAGGTAACTGTATATGTATGACCAAATCCCCATCTAAAATCAATGGGAAATAGTGTTTCTGCTCATATCTACGAAACTAAGGTCTTTAGACCCTACCCTGTTATATTGTATAGACTCAGACTGGACCCCTCTATCCATTGGTGGAAAAAAATTGGTGTCCCTCGGAACGACCAAATTTGGCGTACTCGGGGGTAAGGTAACTGTACATGTATGACCAAATCCCCATCTAAAATCAATGGGAAATAGTGTTTCTGCTCATATCTACGAAACTAAGGTCTTTAGACCCTACCCTGTTATATTGTATAGACTCAGACTGGACCCCTCTATCCATTGGTGGAAAAAAATTGGTGTCCCTCGGAACGACCAAATTTGGCCTACTCGGGGGTAAGGTAACTGTACATGTATGACCAAATCCCCATCTAAAATCAATGGGAAATAGTGTTTCTGCTCATATCTACGAAACTAAGGTCTTTAGACCCTACCCTGTTATATTGTATAGACTCAGACTGGACCCCTCTATCCATTGGTGGAAAAAAATTGGTGTCCCTCGGAACGACCAAATTTGGCCTACTCGGGGGTAAGGTAACTGTACATGTATGACCAAATCCCCATCTAAAATCAATGGGAAATAGTGTTTCTGCTCATATCTACGAAACTAAGGTCTTTAGACCCTACCCTGTTATATTGTATAGACTCAGACTGGACCCCTCTATCCATTGGTGGAAAAAAATTGGTGTCCCTCGGAACGACCAAATTTGGCGTACTCGGGGGTAAGGTAACTGTACATGTATGACCAAATCCCCATCTAAAATCAATGGGAAATAGTGTTTCTGCTCATATCTACGAAACTAAGGTCTTTAGACCCTACCCTGTTATATTGTATAGACTCAGACTGGACCCCTCTATCCATTGGTGGAAAAAAATTGGTGTCCCTCGGAACGACCAAATTTGGCGTACTCGGGGGTAAGGTAACTGTACATGTATGACCAAATCCCCATCTAAAATCAATGGGAAATAGTGTTTCTGCTCATATCTACGAAACTAAGGTCTTTAGACCCTACCCTGTTATATTGTATAGACTCAGACTGGACCCCTCTATCCATTGGTGGAAAAAAATTGGTGTCCCTCGGAACGACCAAATTTGGCGTACTCGGGGGTAAGGTAACTGTACATGTATGACCAAATCCCCATCTAAAATCAATGGGAAATAGTGTTTCTGCTCATATCTACGAAACTAAGGTCTTTAGACCCTACCCTGTTATATTGTATAGACTCAGACTGGACCCCTCTATCCATTGGTGGAAAAAAATTGGTGTCCCTCGAAAGGACCAAATTTGGTGTACTCGGTGGTAAGGCAACTGTACTAGTTTACATGCATGACCAAATCCCCATCTAAAATCAATGGGAAATAGTGTTTCTGCTCATATCTACGAAACTAAGGTCTTTAGACCCTACCCTGTTATATTGTATAGACTCAGACTGGACCCCTCTATCCATTGGTGGAAAAAAATTGGTGTCCCTCGGAACGACCAAATTTGGCGTACTCGGGGGTAAGGTAACTGTACTAGTTCATATGCATGACCAAATCCCCATCTAAAATCAATGGGAAATAGTGTTTCTGCTCATATCTACGAAACTAAGGTCTTTAGACCCTACCCTGTTATATTGTATAGACTCAGACTGGACCCCTCTATCCATTGGTGGAAAAAAATTGGTGTCCCTCGGAACGACCAAATTTGGCGTACTCGGGGGTAAGGTAACTGTACATGTATGACCAAATCCCCATCTAAAATCAATGGGAAATAGTGTTTCTGCTCATATCTACGAAACTAAGGTCTTTAGACCCTACCCTGTTATATTGTATAGACTCAGACTGGACCCCTCTATCCATTGGTGGAAAAAAATTGGTGTCCCTCGAAAGGACCAAATTTGGTGTACTCGGTGGTAAGGCAACTGTACTAGTTTATATGCATGACCAAATCCCCATCTAAAATCAATGGGAAATAGTGTTTCTGCTCATATCTACGAAACTAAGGTCTTTAGACCCTACCCTGTTATATTGTATAGACTCAGACTGGACCCCTCTATCCATTGGTGGAAAAAAATTGGTGTCCCTCGGAACGACCAAATTTGGCGTACTCGGGGGTAAGGTAACTGTACATGTATGACCAAATCCCCATCTAAAATCAATGGGAAATAGTGTTTCTGCTCATATCTACGAAACTAAGGTCTTTAGACCCTACCCTGTTATATTGTATAGACTCAGACTGGACCCCTCTATCCATTGGTGGAAAAAAATTGGTGTCCCTCGGAACGACCAAATTTGGCGTACTCGGGGGTAAGGTAACTATATATGTATGACCAAATCCCCATCTAAAATCAATGGGAAATAGTGTTTCTGCTCATATCTACGAAACTAAGGTCTTTAGACCCTACCCTGTTATATTGTATAGACTCAGACTGGACCCCTCTATCCATTGGTGGAAAAAAATTGGTGTCCCTCGGAACGACCAAATTTGGCGTACTCGGGGGTAAGGTAACTGTACATGTATGACCAAATCCCCATCTAAAATCAATGGGAAATAGTGTTTCTGCTCATATCTACGAAACTAAGGTCTTTAGACCCTACCCTGTTATATTGTATAGACTCAGACTGGACCCCTCTATCCATTGGTGGAAAAAAATTGGTGTCCCTCGGAACGAACAAATTTGGCGTACTCGGAGGTAAGGTAACTATAGATGTATGACCAAATCGCCATCTAAAATCAATGGGAAATAGTGTTTCTGCTCATATCTACGAAACTAAGGTCTTTAGACCCTACCCTGTTATATTGTATAGACTCAGACTGGACCCCTCTATCCATTGGTGGAAAAAAATTGGTGTCCCTCGGAACGACCAAATTTGGCGTACTCGGGGGTAAGGTAACTGTACATGTATGACCAAATCCCCATCTAAAATCAATGGGAAATAGTGTTTCTGCTCATATCTACGAAACTAAGGTCTTTAGACCCTACCCTGTTATATTGTATAGACTCAGACTGGACCCCTCTATCCATTGGTGGAAAAAAATTGGTGTCCCTCGGAACGACCAAATTTGGCGTACTCGGGGGTAAGGTAACTGTACATGTATGACCCAATCCCCATCTAAAATCAATGGGAAATAGTGTTTCTGCTCATATCTACGAAACTAAGGTCTTTAGACCCTACCCTGTTATATTGTATAGACTCAGACTGGACCCCTCTATCCATTGGTGGAAAAAAATTGGTGTCCCTCGGAACGACCAAATTTATGCCTACTCGGGGGTAAGGTAACTGTATATGTATGACCAAATCCCCATCTAAAATCAATGGGAAATAGTGTTTCTGCTCATATCTACGAAACTAAGGTCTTTAGACCCTACCCTGTTATATTGTATAGACTCAGACTGGACCCCTCTATCCATTGGTGGAAAAAAATTGGTGTCCCTCGGAACGACCAAATTTGGCGTACTCGGGGGTAAGGTAACTGTACATGTATGACCAAATCCCCATCTAAAATCAATGGGAAATAGTGTTTCTGCTCATATCTACGAAACTAAGGTCTTTAGACCCTACCCTGTTATATTGTATAGACTCAGACTGGACCCCTCTATCCATTGGTGGAAAAAAATTGGTGTCCCTCGGAACGACCAAATTTGGCCTACTCGGGGGTAAGGTAACTGTACATGTATGACCAAATCCCCATCTAAAATCAATGGGAAATAGTGTTTCTGCTCATATCTACGAAACTAAGGTCTTTAGACCCTACCCTGTTATATTGTATAGACTCAGACTGGACCCCTCTATCCATTGGTGGAAAAAAATTGGTGTCCCTCGGAACGACCAAATTTGGCGTACTCGGGGGTAAGGTAACTATATATGTATGACCAAATCCCCATCTAAAATCAATGGGAAATAGTGTTTCTGCTCATATCTACGAAACTAAGGTCTTTAGACCCTACCCTGTTATATTGTATAGACTCAGACTGGACCCCTCTATCCATTGGTGGAAAAAAATTGGTGTCCCTCGGAACGACCAAATTTGGCGTACTCGGGGGTAAGGTAACTGTACATGTATGACCAAATCCCCATCTAAAATCAATGGGAAATAGTGTTTCTGCTCATATCTACGAAACTAAGGTCTTTAGACCCTACCCTGTTATATTGTATAGACTCAGACTGGACCCCTCTATCCATTGGTGGAAAAAAATTGGTGTCCCTCGGAACGAACAAATTTGGCGTACTCGGAGGTAAGGTAACTATAGATGTATGACCAAATCCCCATCTAAAATCAATGGGAAATAGTGTTTCTGCTCATATCTACGAAACTAAGGTCTTTAGACCCTACCCTGTTATATTGTATAGACTCAGACTGGACCCCTCTATCCATTGGTGGAAAAAAATTGGTGTCCCTCGGAACGACCAAATTTGGCGTACTCGGGGGTAAGGTAACTGTACATGTATGACCAAATCCCCATCTAAAATCAATGGGAAATAGTGTTTCTGCTCATATCTACGAAACTAAGGTCTTTAGACCCTACCCTGTTATATTGTATAGACTCAGACTGGACCCCTCTATCCATTGGTGGAAAAAAATTGGTGTCCCTCGGAACGACCAAATTTGGCGTACTCGGGGGTAAGGTAACTGTACATGTATGACCCAATCCCCATCTAAAATCAATGGGAAATAGTGTTTCTGCTCATATCTACGAAACTAAGGTCTTTAGACCCTACCCTGTTATATTGTATAGACTCAGACTGGACCCCTCTATCCATTGGTGGAAAAAAATTGGTGTCCCTCGGAACGACCAAATTTATGCCTACTCGGGGGTAAGGTAACTGTATATGTATGACCAAATCCCCATCTAAAATCAATGGGAAATAGTGTTTCTGCTCATATCTACGAAACTAAGGTCTTTAGACCCTACCCTGTTATATTGTATAGACTCAGACTGGACCCCTCTATCCATTGGTGGAAAAAAATTGGTGTCCCTCGGAACGACCAAATTTGGCGTACTCGGGGGTAAGGTAACTGTACATGTATGACCAAATCCCCATCTAAAATAAATGGGAAATAGTGTTTCTGCTCATATCTACGAAACTAAGGTCTTTAGACCCTACCCTGTTATATTGTATAGACTCAGACTGGACCCCTCTATCCATTGGTGGAAAAAAATTGGTGTCCCTCGGAACGACCAAATTTGGCCTACTCGGGGGTAAGGTAACTGTACATGTATGACCAAATCCCCATCTAAAATCAATGGGAAATAGTGTTTCTGCTCATATCTACGAAACTAAGGTCTTTAGACCCTACCCTGTTATATTGTATAGACTCAGACTGGACCCCTCTATCCATTGGTGGAAAAAAATTGGTGTCCCTCGGAACGACCAAATTTGGCCTACTCGGGGGTAAGGTAACTGTACATGTATGACCAAATCCCCATCTAAAATCAATGGGAAATAGTGTTTCTGCTCATATCTACGAAACTAAGGTCTTTAGACCCTACCCTGTTATATTGTATAGACTCAGACTGGACCCCTCTATCCATTGGTGGAAAAAAATTGGTGTCCCTCGAAAGGACCAAATTTGGTGTACTCGGTGGTAAGGCAACTGTACTAGTTTATATGCATGACCAAATCCCCATCTAAAATCAATGGGAAATAGTGTTTCTGCTCATATCTACGAAACTAAGGTCTTTAGACCCTACCCTGTTATATTGTATAGACTCAGACTGGACCCCTCTATCCATTGGTGGAAAAAAATTGGTGTCCCTCGGAACGACCAAATTTGGCGTACTCGGGGGTAAGGTAACTGTACATGTATGACCAAATCCCCATCTAAAATCAATGGGAAATAGTGTTTCTGCTCATATCTACGAAACTAAGGTCTTTAGACCCTACCCTGTTATATTGTATAGACTCAGACTGGACCCCTCTATCCATTGGTGGAAAAAAATTGGTGTCCCTCGGAACGACCAAATTTGGCGTACTCGGGGGTAAGGTAACTGTACATGTATGACCAAATCCCCATCTAAAATCAATGGGAAATAGTGTTTCTGCTCATATCTACGAAACTAAGGTCTTTAGACCCTACCCTGTTATATTGTATAGACTCAGACTGGACCCCTCTATCCATTGGTGGAAAAAAATTGGTGTCCCTCGGAACGACCAAATTTGGCGTACTCGGGGGTAAGGTAACTGTACATGTATGACCCAATCCCCATCTAAAATCAATGGGAAATAGTGTTTCTGCTCATATCTACGAAACTAAGGTCTTTAGACCCTACCCTGTTATATTGTATAGACTCAGACTGGACCCCTCTATCCATTGGTGGAAAAAAATTGGTGTCCCTTGGAACGACCAAATTTATGCCTACTCGGGGGTAAGGTAACTGTATATGTATGACCAAATCCCCATCTAAAATCAATGGGAAATAGTGTTTCTGCTCATATCTACGAAACTAAGGTCTTTAGACCCTACCCTGTTATATTGTATAGACTCAGACTGGACCCCTCTATCCATTGGTGGAAAAAAATTGGTGTCCCTCGGAACGACCAAATTTGGCGTACTCGGGGGTAAGGTAACTGTACATGTATGACCAAATCCCCATCTAAAATCAATGGGAAATAGTGTTTCTGCTCATATCTACGAAACTAAGGTCTTTAGACCCTACCCTGTTATATTGTATAGACTCAGACTGGACCCCTCTATCCATTGGTGGAAAAAAATTGGTGTCCCTCGGAACGACCAAATTTGGCCTACTCGGGGGTAAGGTAACTGTACATGTATGACCAAATCCCCATCTAAAATCAATGGGAAATAGTGTTTCTGCTCATATCTACGAAACTAAGGTCTTTAGACCCTACCCTGTTATATTGTATAGACTCAGACTGGACCCCTCTATCCATTGGTGGAAAAAAATTGGTGTCCCTCGGAACGACCAAATTTGGCGTACTCGGGGGTAAGGTAACTGTACATGTATGACCAAATCCCCATCTAAAATCAATGGGAAATAGTGTTTCTGCTCATATCTACGAAACTAAGGTCTTTAGACCCTACCCTGTTATATTGTATAGACTCAGACTGGACCCCTCTATCCATTGGTGGAAAAAAATTGGTGTCCCTCGGAACGACCAAATTTGGCGTACTCGGGGGTAAGGTAACTGTACATGTATGACCAAATCCCCATCTAAAATCAATGGGAAATAGTGTTTCTGCTCATATCTACGAAACTAAGGTCTTTAGACCCTACCCTGTTATATTGTATAGACTCAGACTGGACCCCTCTATCCATTGGTGGAAAAAAATTGGTGTCCCTCGGAACGACCAAATTTGGCGTACTTGGAGGTAAGGTAACTGTACATGTATGACCAAATCCCCATCTAAAATCAATGGGAAATAGTGTTTCTGCTCATATCTACGAAACTAAGGTCTTTAGACCCTACCCTGTTATATTGTATAGACTCAGACTGGACCCCTCTATCCATTGGTGGAAAAAAATTGGTGTCCCTCGAAAGGACCAAATTTGGTGTACTCGGTGGTAAGGCAACTGTACTAGTTTATATGCATGACCAAATCCCCATCTAAAATCAATGGGAAATAGTGTTTCTGCTCATATCTACGAAACTAAGGTCTTTAGACCCTACCCTGTTATATTGTATAGACTCAGACTGGACCCCTCTATCCATTGGTGGAAAAAAATTGGTGTCCCTCGGAACGACCAAATTTGGCGTACTTGGGGGTAAGGTAACTGTACATGTATGACCAAATCCCCATCTAAAATCAATGGGAAATAGTGTTTCTGCTCATATCTACGAAACTAAGGTCTTTAGACCCTACCCTGTTATATTGTATAGACTCAGACTGGACCCCTCTATCCATTGGTGGAAAAAAATTGGTGTCCCTCGAAAGGACCAAATTTGGTGTACTCGGTGGTAAGGCAACTGTACTAGTTTATATGCATGACCAAATCCCCATCTAAAATCAATGGGAAATAGTGTTTCTGCTCATATCTACGAAACTAAGGTCTTTAGACCCTACCCTGTTATATTGTATAAACTCAGACTGGACCCCTCTATCCATTGGTGGAAAAAAATTGGTGTCCCTCGGAACGACCAAATTTGGCGTACTCGGGGGTAAGGTAACTGTACATGTATGACCAAATCCCCATCTAAAATCAATGGGAAATAGTGTTTCTGCTCATATCTACGAAACTAAGGTCTTTAGACCCTACCCTGTTATATTGTATAGACTCAGACTGGACCCCTCTATCCATTGGTGGAAAAAAATTGGTGTCCCTCGGAACGACCAAATTTGGCGTACTCGGGGGTAAGGTAACTGTACATGTATGACCAAATCCCCATCTAAAATCAATGGGAAATAGTGTTTCTGCTCATATCTACGAAACTAAGGTCTTTAGACCCTACCCTGTTATATTGTATAGACTCAGACTGGACCCCTCTATCCATTGGTGGAAAAAAATTGGTGTCCCTCGGAACGACCAAATTTGGCGTACTCGGGGGTAAGGTAACTGTACATGTATGACCCAATCCCCATCTAAAATCAATGGGAAATAGTGTTTCTGCTCATATCTACGAAACTAAGGTCTTTAGACCCTACCCTGTTATATTGTATAGACTCAGACTGGACCCCTCTATCCATTGGTGGAAAAAAATTGGTGTCCCTCGGAACTACCAAATTTATGCCTACTTGGGGGTAAGGTAACTGTATATGTATGACCAAATCCCCATCTAAAATCAATGGGAAATAGTGTTTCTGCTCATATCTACGAAACTAAGGTCTTTAGACCCTACCCTGCTATATTGTATAGACTCAGACTGGACCCCTCTATCCATTGGTGGAAAAAAATTGGTGTCCCTCGGAACGACCAAATTTGGCGTACTCGGGGGTAAGGTAACTGTACATGTATGACCAAATCCCCATCTAAAATCAATGGGAAATAGTGTTTCTGCTCATATCTACGAAACTAAGGTCTTTAGACCCTACCCTGTTATATTGTATAGACTCAGACTGGACCCCTCTATCCATTGGTGGAAAAAAATTGGTGTCCCTCGGAACGACCAAATTTATGCCTACTCGGGGGTAAGGTAACTGTATATGTATGACCAAATCCCCATCTAAAATCAATGGGAAATAGTGTTTCTGCTCATATCTACGAAACTAAGGTCTTTAGACCCTACCCTGCTATATTGTATAGACTCAGACTGGACCCCTCTATCCATTGGTGGAAAAAAATTGGTGTCCCTCGGAACGACCAAATTTATGCCTACTCGGGGGTAAGGTAACTGTATATGTATGACCAAATCCCCATCTAAAATCAATGGGAAATAGTGTTTCTGCTCATATCTACGAAACTAAGGTCTTTAGACCCTACCCTGCTATATTGTATAGACTCAGACTGGACCCCTCTATCCATTGGTGGAAAAAAATTGGTGTCCCTCGGAACGACCAAATTTGGCGTACTCGGGGGTAAGGTAACTGTACATGTATGACCAAATCCCCATCTAAAATCAATGGGAAATAGTGTTTCTGCTCATATCTACGAAACTAAGGTCTTTAGACCCTACCCTGTTATATTGTATAGACTCAGACTGGACCCCTCTATCCATTGGTGGAAAAAAATTGGTGTCCCTCGGAACGACCAAATTTGGCCTACTCGGGGGTAAGGTAACTGTACATGTATGACCAAATCCCCATCTAAAATCAATGGGAAATAGTGTTTCTGCTCATATCTACGAAACTAAGGTCTTTAGACCCTACCCTGTTATATTGTATAGACTCAGACTGGACCCCTCCATCCATTGGTGGAAAAAAATTGGTGTCCCTCGGAACGACCAAATTTGGCGTACTCGGGGGTAAGGTAACTGTACATGTATGACCAAATCCCCATCTAAAATCAATGGGAAATAGTGTTTCTGCTCATATCTACAAAACTAAGGTCTTTAGACCCTACCCTGTTATATTGTATAGACTCAGACTGGACCCCTCTATCCATTGGTGGAAAAAAATTGGTGTCCCTCGAAAGGACCAAATTTGGTGTACTCGGTGGTAAGGCAACTGTACTAGTTTATATGCATGACCAAATCCCCATCTAAAATCAATGGGAAATAGTGTTTCTGCTAATATCTACGAAACTAAGGTCTTTAGACCCTACCCTGTTATATTGTATAGACTCAGACTGGACCCCTCTATCCATTGGTGGAAAAAAATTGGTGTCCCTCGGAACGACCAAGTTTGGCGTACTCGGGGGTAAGGTAACTGTACATGTATGACCAAATCCCCATCTAAAATCAATGGGAAATAGTGTTTCTGCTCATATCTACGAAACTAAGGTCTTTAGACCCTACCCTGTTATATTGTATAGACTCAGACTGGACCCCTCTATCCATTGGTGGAAAAAAATTGGTGTCCCTCGGAACGACCAAATTTGGCATACTCGGGGGTAAGGTAACTGTACATGTATGACCAAATCCCCATCTAAAATCAATGGGAAATAGTGTTTCTGCTCATATCTACGAAACTAAGGTCTTTAGACCCTACCCTGTTATATTGTATAGACTCAGACTGGACCCCTCTATCCATTGGTGGAAAAAAATTGGTGTCCCTCGGAACGACCAAATTTGGCGTACTCGGGGGTAAGGTAACTATATATGTATGACCAAATCCCCATCTAAAATCAATGGGAAATAGTGTTTCTGCTCATATCTACGAAACTAAGGTCTTTAGACCCTACCCTGTTATATTGTATAGACTCAGACTGGACCCCTCTATCCATTGGTGGAAAAAAATTGGTGTCCCTCGGAACGACCAAATTTGGCGTACTCGGGGGTAAGGTAACTGTACATGTATGACCAAATCCCCATCTAAAATCAATGGGAAATAGTGTTTCTGCTCATATCTACGAAACTAAGGTCTTTAGACCCTACCCTGTTATATTGTATAGACTCAGACTGGACCCCTCTATCCATTGGTGGAAAAAAATTGGTGTCCCTCGGAACGACCAAATTTGGCGTACTCGGGGGTAAGGTAACTGTACATGTATGACCAAATCCCCATCTAAAATCAATGGGAAATAGTGTTTCTGCTCATATCTACGAAACTAAGGTCTTTAGACCCTACCCTGTTATATTGTATAGACTCAGACTGGACCCCTCTATCCATTGGTGGAAAAAAATTGGTGTCCCTCGGAACGACCAAATTTGGCGTACTCGGGGGTAAGGTAACTGTACATGTATGACCAAATCCCCATCTAAAATCAATGGGAAATAGTGTTTCTGCTCATATCTACGAAACTAAGGTCCTTAGACCCTACCCTGTTATATTGTATAGACTCAGACTGGACCCCTCTATCCATTGGTGGAAAAAAATTGGTGTCCCTCGGAACGACCAAATTTGGCGTACTCGGGGGTAAGGTAACTGTACATGTATGACCAAATCCCCATCTAAAATCAATGGGAAATAGTGTTTCTGCTCATATCTACGAAACTAAGGTCTTTAGACCCTACCCTGTTATATTGTATAGACTCAGACTGGACCCCTCTATCCATTGGTGGAAAAAAATTGGTGTCCCTCGGAATGACCAAATTTGGTGTACTCGGTGGTAAGGCAACTGTACTAGTTTATATGCATGACCAAATCCCCATCTAAAATCAATGGGAAATAGTGTTTCTGCTCATATCTACGAAACTAAGGTCTTTAGACCCTACCCTGTTATATTGTATAGACTCAGACTGGACCCCTCTATCCATTGGTGGAAAAAAATTGGTGTCCCTCGGAACGACCAAATTTGGCGTACTCGGGGGTAAGGTAACTGTACATGTATGACCAAATCCCCATCTAAAATCAATGGGAAATAGTGTTTCTGCTCATATCTACGAAACTAAGGTCTTTAGACCCTACCCTGTTATATTGTATAGACTCAGACTGGACCCCTCTATCCATTGGTGGAAAAAAATTGGTGTCCCTCGAAAGGACCAAATTTGGTGTACTCGGTGGTAAGGCAACTGTACTAGTTTATATGCATGACCAAATCCCCATCTAAAATCAATGGGAAATAGTGTTTCTGCTCATATCTACGAAACTAAGGTCTTTAGACCCTACCCTGTTATATTGTATAGACTCAGACTGGACCCCTCTATCCATTGGTGGAAAAAAATTGGTGTCCCTCGGAACGACCAAATTTGGCGTACTCGGGGGTAAGGTAACTATATATGTATGACCAAATCCCCATCTAAAATCAATGGGAAATAGTGTTTCTGCTCATATCTACGAAACTAAGGTCTTTAGACCCTACCCTGTTATATTGTATAGACTCAGACTGGACCCCTCTATCCATTGGTGGAAAAAAATTGGTGTCCCTCGGAACGACCAAATTTGGCGTACTCGGGGGTAAGGTAACTGTACATGTATGACCAAATCCCCATCTAAAATCAATGGGAAATAGTGTTTCTGCTCATATCTACGAAACTAAGGTCTTTAGACCCTACCCTGTTATATTGTATAGACTCAGACTGGACCCCTCTATCCATTGGTGGAAAAAAATTGGTGTCCCTCGGAACGACCAAATTTGGCGTACTCGGGGGTAAGGTAACTATATATGTATGACCAAATCCCCATCTAAAATCAATGGGAAATAGTGTTTCTGCTCATATCTACGAAACTAAGGTCTTTAGACCCTACCCTGTTATATTGTATAGACTCAGACTGGACCCCTCTATCCATTGGTGGAAAAAAATTGGTGTCCCTCGGAACGACCAAATTTGGCGTACTCGGGGGTAAGGTAACTGTACATGTATGACCAAATCCCCATCTAAAATCAATGGGAAATAGTGTTTCTGCTCATATCTACGAAACTAAGGTCTTTAGACCCTACCCTGTTATATTGTATAGACTCAGACTGGACCCCTCTATCCATTGGTGGAAAAAAATTGGTGTCCCTCGGAACGACCAAATTTGGCGTACTCGGGGGTAAGGTAACTGTACATGTATGACCAAATCCCCATCTAAAATCAATGGGAAATAGTGTTTCTGCTCATATCTACGAAACTAAGGTCTTTAGACCCTACCCTGTTATATTGTATAGACTCAGACTGGACCCCTCTATCCATTGGTGGAAAAAAATTGGTGTCCCTCGGAACGACCAAATTTGGCCTACTCGGGGGTAAGGTAACTGTAGATGTATGACCAAATCCCCATCTAAAATCAATGGGAAATAGTGTTTCTGCTCATATCTACGAAACTAAGGTCTTTAGACCCTACCCTGTTATATTGTATAGACTCAGACTGGACCCCTCTATCCATTGGTGGAAAAAAATTGGTGTCCCTCGGAACGACCAAATTTGGCGTACTTGGGCTTAAGGTAACTGTACATGTATGACCAAATCCCCATCTAAAATCAATGGGAAATAGTGTTTCTGCTCATATCTACTAAACTAAGGTCTTTAGACCCTACCCTGTTATATTGTATAGACTCAGACTGGACCCCTCTATCCATTGGTGGAAAAAAATTGGTGTCCCTCGGAACGACCAAATTTGGCGTACTCGGGGGTAAGGTAACTGTACATGTATGACCAAATCCCCATCTAAAATCAATGGGAAATAGTGTTTCTGCTCATATCTACGAAACTAAGGTCTTTAGACCCTACCCTGTTATATTGTATAGACTCAGACTGGACCCCTCTATCCATTGGTGGAAAAAAATTGGTGTCCCTCGGAACGACCAAATTTGGCGTACTCGGGGGTAAGGTAACTGTACATGTATGACCAAATCCCCATCTAAAATCAATGGGAAATAGTGTTTCTGCTCATATCTACGAAACTAAGGTCTTTAGACCCTACCCTGTTATATTGTATAGACTCAGACTGGACCCCTCTATCCATTGGTGGAAAAAAATTGGTGTCCCTCGGAACGACCAAATTTGGCGTACTCGGGGGTAAGGTAACTGTACATGTATGACCAAATCCCCATCTAAAATCAATGGGAAATAGTGTTTCTGCTCATATCTACGAAACTAAGGTCTTTAGACCCTACCCTGTTATATTGTATAGACTCAGACTGGACCCCTCTATCCATTGGTGGAAAAAAATTGGTGTCCCTCGGAATGACCAAATTTGGTGTACTCGGTGGTAAGGCAACTGTACTAGTTTATATGCATGACCAAATCCCCATCTAAAATCAATGGGAAATAGTGTTTCTGCTCATATCTACGAAACTAAGGTCTTTAGACCCTACCCTGTTATATTGTATAGACTCAGACTGGACCCCTCTATCCATTGGTGGAAAAAAATTGGTGTCCCTCGGAACGACCAAATTTGGCGTACTCGGGGGTAAGGTAACTGTACATGTATGACCAAATCCCCATCTAAAATCAATGGGAAATAGTGTTTCTGCTCATATCTACGAAACTAAGGTCTTTAGACCCTACCCTGTTATATTGTATAGACTCAGACTGGACCCCTCTATCCATTGGTGGAAAAAAATTGGTGTCCCTCGAAAGGACCAAATTTGGTGTACTCGGTGGTAAGGCAACTGTACTAGTTTATATGCATGACCAAATCCCCATCTAAAATCAATGGGAAATAGTGTTTCTGCTCATATCTACGAAACTAAGGTCTTTAGACCCTACCCTGTTATATTGTATAGACTCAGACTGGACCCCTCTATCCATTGGTGGAAAAAAATTGGTGTCCCTCGGAACGACCAAATTTGGCGTACTCGGGGGTAAGGTAACTATATATGTATGACCAAATCCCCATCTAAAATCAATGGGAAATAGTGTTTCTGCTCATATCTACGAAACTAAGGTCTTTAGACCCTACCCTGTTATATTGTATAGACTCAGACTGGACCCCTCTATCCATTGGTGGAAAAAAATTGGTGTCCCTCGGAACGACCAAATTTGGCGTACTCGGGGGTAAGGTAACTGTACATGTATGACCAAATCCCCATCTAAAATCAATGGGAAATAGTGTTTCTGCTCATATCTACGAAACTAAGGTCTTTAGACCCTACCCTGTTATATTGTATAGACTCAGACTGGACCCCTCTATCCATTGGTGGAAAAAAATTGGTGTCCCTCGGAACGACCAAATTTGGCGTACTCGGGGGTAAGGTAACTATATATGTATGACCAAATCCCCATCTAAAATCAATGGGAAATAGTGTTTCTGCTCATATCTACGAAACTAAGGTCTTTAGACCCTACCCTGTTATATTGTATAGACTCAGACTGGACCCCTCTATCCATTGGTGGAAAAAAATTGGTGTCCCTCGGAACGACCAAATTTGGCGTACTCGGGGGTAAGGTAACTGTACATGTATGACCAAATCCCCATCTAAAATCAATGGGAAATAGTGTTTCTGCTCATATCTACGAAACTAAGGTCTTTAGACCCTACCCTGTTATATTGTATAGACTCAGACTGGACCCCTCTATCCATTGGTGGAAAAAAATTGGTGTCCCTCGGAACGACCAAATTTGGCGTACTCGGGGGTAAGGTAACTGTACATGTATGACCAAATCCCCATCTAAAATCAATGGGAAATAGTGTTTCTGCTCATATCTACGAAACTAAGGTCTTTAGACCCTACCCTGTTATATTGTATAGACTCAGACTGGACCCCTCTATCCATTGGTGGAAAAAAATTGGTGTCCCTCGGAACGACCAAATTTGGCCTACTCGGGGGTAAGGTAACTGTAGATGTATGACCAAATCCCCATCTAAAATCAATGGGAAATAGTGTTTCTGCTCATATCTACGAAACTAAGGTCTTTAGACCCTACCCTGTTATATTGTATAGACTCAGACTGGACCCCTCTATCCATTGGTGGAAAAAAATTGGTGTCCCTCGGAACGACCAAATTTGGCGTACTCGGGGGTAAGGTAACTGTACATGTATGACCAAATCCCCATCTAAAATCAATGGGAAATAGTGTTTCTGCTCATATCTACGAAACTAAGGTCTTTAGACCCTACCCTGTTATATTGTATAGACTCAGACTGGACCCCTCTATCCATTGGTGGAAAAAAATTGGTGTCCCTCGGAACGACCAAATTTGGCGTACTCGGGGGTAAGGTAACTGTACATGTATGACCAAATCCCCATCTAAAATCAATGGGAAATAGTGTTTCTGCTCATATCTACGAAACTAAGGTCTTTAGACCCTACCCTGTTATATTGTATAGACTCAGACTGGACCCCTCTATCCATTGGTGGAAAAAAATTGGTGTCCCTCGGAATGACCAAATTTGGTGTACTCGGTGGTAAGGCAACTGTACTAGTTTATATGCATGACCAAATCCCCATCTAAAATCAATGGGAAATAGTGTTTCTGCTCATATCTACGAAACTAAGGTCTTTAGACCCTACCCTGTTATATTGTATAGACTCAGACTGGACCCCTCTATCCATTGGTGGAAAAAAATTGGTGTCCCTCGGAACGACCAAATTTGGCGTACTCGGGGGTAAGGTAACTGTACATGTATGACCAAATCCCCATCTAAAATCAATGGGAAATAGTGTTTCTGCTCATATCTACGAAACTAAGGTCTTTAGACCCTACCCTGTTATATTGTATAGACTCAGACTGGACCCCTCTATCCATTGGTGGAAAAAAATTGGTGTCCCTCGAAAGGACCAAATTTGGTGTACTCGGTGGTAAGGCAACTGTACTAGTTTATATGCATGACCAAATCCCCATCTAAAATCAATGGGAAATAGTGTTTCTGCTCATATCTACGAAACTAAGGTCTTTAGACCCTACCCTGTTATATTGTATAGACTCAGACTGGACCCCTCTATCCATTGGTGGAAAAAAATTGGTGTCCCTCGGAACGACCAAATTTGGCGTACTCGGGGGTAAGGTAACTATATATGTATGACCAAATCCCCATCTAAAATCAATGGGAAATAGTGTTTCTGCTCATATCTACGAAACTAAGGTCTTTAGACCCTACCCTGTTATATTGTATAGACTCAGACTGGACCCCTCTATCCATTGGTGGAAAAAAATTGGTGTCCCTCGGAACGACCAAATTTGGCGTACTCGGGGGTAAGGTAACTGTACATGTATGACCAAATCCCCATCTAAAATCAATGGGAAATAGTGTTTCTGCTCATATCTACGAAACTAAGGTCTTTAGACCCTACCCTGTTATATTGTATAGACTCAGACTGGACCCCTCTATCCATTGGTGGAAAAAAATTGGTGTCCCTCGGAACGACCAAATTTGGCGTACTCGGGGGTAAGGTAACTATATATGTATGACCAAATCCCCATCTAAAATCAATGGGAAATAGTGTTTCTGCTCATATCTACGAAACTAAGGTCTTTAGACCCTACCCTGTTATATTGTATAGACTCAGACTGGACCCCTCTATCCATTGGTGGAAAAAAATTGGTGTCCCTCGGAACGACCAAATTTGGCGTACTCGGGGGTAAGGTAACTGTACATGTATGACCAAATCCCCATCTAAAATCAATGGGAAATAGTGTTTCTGCTCATATCTACGAAACTAAGGTCTTTAGACCCTACCCTGTTATATTGTATAGACTCAGACTGGACCCCTCTATCCATTGGTGGAAAAAAATTGGTGTCCCTCGGAACGACCAAATTTGGCGTACTCGGGGGTAAGGTAACTGTACATGTATGACCAAATCCCCATCTAAAATCAATGGGAAATAGTGTTTCTGCTCATATCTACGAAACTAAGGTCTTTAGACCCTACCCTGTTATATTGTATAGACTCAGACTGGACCCCTCTATCCATTGGTGGAAAAAAATTGGTGTCCCTCGGAACGACCAAATTTGGCCTACTCGGGGGTAAGGTAACTGTAGATGTATGACCAAATCCCCATCTAAAATCAATGGGAAATAGTGTTTCTGCTCATATCTACGAAACTAAGGTCTTTAGACCCTACCCTGTTATATTGTATAGACTCAGACTGGACCCCTCTATCCATTGGTGGAAAAAAATTGGTGTCCCTCGGAACGACCAAATTTGGCGTACTTGGGCTTAAGGTAACTGTACATGTATGACCAAATCCCCATCTAAAATCAATGGGAAATAGTGTTTCTGCTCATATCTACTAAACTAAGGTCTTTAGACCCTACCCTGTTATATTGTATAGACTCAGACTGGACCCCTCTATCCATTGGTGGAAAAAAATTGGTGTCCCTCGGAACGACCAAATTTGGCGTACTCGGGGGTAAGGTAACTGTACATGTATGACCAAATCCCCATCTAAAATCAATGGGAAATAGTGTTTCTGCTCATATCTACGAAACTAAGGTCTTTAGACCCTACCCTGTTATATTGTATAGACTCAGACTGGACCCCTCTATCCATTGGTGGAAAAAAATTGGTGTCCCTCGGAACGACCAAATTTGGCGTACTCGGGGGTAAGGTAACTGTACATGTATGACCAAATCCCCATCTAAAATCAATGGGAAATAGTGTTTCTGCTCATATCTACGAAACTAAGGTCTTTAGACCCTACCCTGTTATATTGTATAGACTCAGACTGGACCCCTCTATCCATTGGTGGAAAAAAATTGGTGTCCCTCGGAACGACCAAATTTGGCGTACTCGGGGGTAAGGTAACTGTACATGTATGACCAAATCCCCATCTAAAATCAATGGGAAATAGTGTTTCTGCTCATATCTACGAAACTAAGGTCTTTAGACCCTACCCTGTTATATTGTATAGACTCAGACTGGACCCCTCTATCCATTGGTGGAAAAAAATTGGTGTCCCTCGGAACGACCAAATTTGGCGTACTCGGGGGTAAGGTAACTGTACTAGTTTATATGCATGACCAAATCCCCATCTAAAATCAATGGGAAATAGTGTTTCTGCTCATATCTACGAAACTAAGGTCTTTAGACCCTACCCTGTTATATTGTATAGACTCAGACTGGACCCCTCTATCCATTGGTGGAAAAAAATTGGTGTCCCTCGGAACGACCAAATTTGGCGTACTCGGGGGTAAGGTAACTGTACATGTATGACCAAATCCCCATCTAAAATCAATGGGAAATAGTGTTTCTGCTCATATCTACGAAACTAAGGTCTTTAGACCCTACCCTGTTATATTGTATAGACTCAGACTGGACCCCTCTATCCATTGGTGGAAAAAAATTGGTGTCCCTCGGAACGACCAAATTTGGCGTACTCGGGGGTAAGGTAACTATATATGTATGACCAAATCCCCATCTAAAATCAATGGGAAATAGTGTTTCTGCTCATATCTACGAAACTAAGGTCTTTAGACCCTACCCTGTTATATTGTATAGACTCAGACTGGACCCCTCTATCCATTGGTGGAAAAAAATTGGTGTCCCTCGGAACGACCAAATTTGGCGTACTCGGGGGTAAGGTAACTGTACATGTATGACCAAATCCCCATCTAAAATCAATGGGAAATAGTGTTTCTGCTCATATCTACGAAACTAAGGTCTTTAGACCCTACCCTGTTATATTGTATAGACTCAGACTGGACCCCTCTATCCATTGGTGGAAAAAAATTGGTGTCCCTCGGAACGACCAAATTTGGCGTACTCGGGGGTAAGGTAACTGTACATGTATGACCAAATCCCCATCTAAAATCAATGGGAAATAGTGTTTCTGCTCATATCTACGAAACTAAGGTCTTTAGACCCTACCCTGTTATATTGTATAGACTCAGACTGGACCCCTCTATCCATTGGTGGAAAAAAATTGGTGTCCCTCGGAACGACCAAATTTGGCGTACTCGGGGGTAAGGTAACTATATATGTATGACCAAATCCCCATCTAAAATCAATGGGAAATAGTGTTTCTGCTCATATCTACGAAACTAAGGTCTTTAGACCCTACCCTGTTATATTGTATAGACTCAGACTGGACCCCTCTATCCATTGGTGGAAAAAAATTGGTGTCCCTCGGAACGACCAAATTTGGCGTACTCGGGGGTAAGGTAACTGTACATGTATGACCAAATCCCCATCTAAAATCAATGGGAAATAGTGTTTCTGCTCATATCTACGAAACTAAGGTCTTTAGACCCTACCCTGTTATATTGTATAGACTCAGACTGGACCCCTCTATCCATTGGTGGAAAAAAAATGGTGTCCCTCGGAACGACCAAATTTGGTGTACTCGGTGGTAAGGCAACTGTACTAGTTTATATGCATGACCAAATCCCCATCTAAAATCAATGGGAAATAGTGTTTCTGCTCATATCTACGAAACTAAGGTCTTTAGACCCTACCCTGTTATATTGTATAGACTCAGACTGGACCCCTCTATCCATTGGTGGAAAAAAATTGGTGTCCCTCGGAACGACCAAATTTGGCGTACTCGGGGGTAAGGTAACTGTACTAGTTTATATGCATGACCAAATCCCCATCTAAAATCAATGGGAAAAATTGTTTCTGCTCATATCTACGAAACTAAGGTCTTTAGACCCTACCCTGTTATATTGTATAGACTCAGACTGGACCCCTCTACCTTACCCCCGAGTACGCCAAATTTGGTCGTTCCGAGGGACACCAATTTTTTTCCACCAATGGATAGAGGGGTCCAGTCTGAGTCTATACAATATAACAGGGTAGGGTCTAAAGACCTTAGTGTTTCTGCTCATATCTACGAAACTAAGGTCTTTAGACCCTACCCTGTTATATTGTATAGACTCAGACTGGACCCCTCTATCCATTGGTGGAAAAAAATTGGTGTCCCTCGGAACGACCAAATTTGGCGTACTCGGGGGTAAGGTAACTATATATGTATGACCAAATCCCCATCTAAAATCAATGGGAAATAGTGTTTCTGCTCATATCTACGAAACTAAGGTCTTTAGACCCTACCCTGTTATATTGTATAGACTCAGACTGGACCCCTCTATCCATTGGTGGAAAAAAATTGGTGTCCCTCGGAACGACCAAATTTGGCGTACTCGGGGGTAAGGTAACTGTACATGTATGACCAAATCCCCATCTAAAATCAATGGGAAATAGTGTTTCTGCTCATATCTACGAAACTAAGGTCTTTAGACCCTACCCTGTTATATTGTATAGACTCAGACTGGACCCCTCTATCCATTGGTGGAAAAAAATTGGTGTCCCTCGGAACGACCAAATTTGGCGTACTCGGGGGTAAGGTAACTATATATGTATGACCAAATCCCCATCTAAAATCAATGGGAAATAGTGTTTCTGCTCATATCTACGAAACTAAGGTCTTTAGACCCTACCCTGTTATATTGTATAGACTCAGACTGGACCCCTCTATCCATTGGTGGAAAAAAATTGGTGTCCCTCGAAAGGACCAAATTTGGTGTACTCGGTGGTAAGGCAACTGTACTAGTTTATATGCATGACCAAATCCCCATCTAAAATCAATGGGAAATAGTGTTTCTGCTCATATCTACGAAACTAAGGTCTTTAGACCCTACCCTGTTATATTGTATAGACTCAGACTGGACCCCTCTATCCATTGGTGGAAAAAAATTGGTGTCCCTCGGAACGACCAAATTTGGCGTACTCGGGGGTAAGGTAACTATATATGTATGACCAAATCCCCATCTAAAATCAATGGGAAATAGTGTTTCTGCTCATATCTACGAAACTAAGGTCTTTAGACCCTACCCTGTTATATTGTATAGACTCAGACTGGACCCCTCTATCCATTGGTGGAAAAAAATTGGTGTCCCTCGGAACGACCAAATTTGGCGTACTCGGGGGTAAGGTAACTGTACATGTATGACCAAATCCCCATCTAAAATCAATGGGAAATAGTGTTTTTGCTCATATCTACGAAACTAAGGTCTTTAGACCTTACCCTGTTATATTGTATAGACTCAGACTGGACCCCTCTATCCATTGGTGGAAAAAAATTGGTGTCCCTCGGAACGACCAAATTTGGCGTACTCGGGGGTAAGGTAACTGTACATGTATGACCAAATCCCCATCTAAAATCAATGGGAAATAGTGTTTCTGCTCATATCTACGAAACTAAGGTCTTTAGACCCTACCCTGTTATATTGTATAGACTCAAACTGGACCCCTCTATCCATTGGTGGAAAAAAATTGGTGTCCCTCGGAACGACCAAATTTGGTGTACTCGGGGGTAAGGTAACTGTACATGTATGACCAAATCCCCATCTAAAATCAATGGGAAATAGTGTTTCTGCTCATATCTACGAAACTAAGGTCTTTAGACCCTACCCTGTTATATTGTATAGACTCAGACTGGACCCCTCTATCCATTGGTGGAAAAAAATTGGTGTCCCTCGAAAGGACCAAATTTGGTGTACTCGGTGGTAAGGCAACTGTACTAGTTTATATGCATGACCAAATCCCCATCTAAAATCAATGGGAAATAGTGTTTCTGCTCATATCTACGAAACTAAGGTCTTTAGACCCTACCCTGTTATGTTGTATAGACTCAGACTGGACCCCTCTATCCATTGGTGGAAAAAAATTGGTGTCCCTCGGAACGACCAAATTTGGCGTACTCGGGGGTAAGGTAACTGTACTAGTTTATATGCATGACCAAATCCCCATCTAAAATCAATGGGAAATAGTGTTTCTGCTCATATCTACGAAACTAAGGTCTTTAGACCCTACCCTGTTATATTGTATAGACTCAGACTGGACCCCTCTATCCATTGGTGGAAAAAAATTGGTGTCCCTCGGAACGACCAAATTTGGCGTACTCGGGGGTAAGGTAACTATATATGTATGACCAAATCCCCATCTAAAATCAATGGGAAATAGTGTTTCTGCTCATATCTACGAAACTAAGGTCTTTAGACCCTACCCTGTTATATTGTATAGACTCAGACTGGACCCCTCTATCCATTGGTGGAAAAAAATTGGTGTCCCTCGGAACGACCAAATTTGGCGTACTCGGGGGTAAGGTAACTGTACATGTATGACCAAATCCCCATCTAAAATCAATGGGAAATAGTGTTTCTGCTCATATCTACGAAACTAAGGTCTTTAGACCCTACCCTGTTATATTGTATAGACTCAGACTGGACCCCTCTATCCATTGGTGGAAAAAAATTGGTGTCCCTCGGAACGACCAAATTTGGCGTACTCGGGGGTAAGGTAACTGTACATGTATGACCAAATCCCCATCTAAAATCAATGGGAAATAGTGTTTCTGCTCATATCTACGAAACTAAGGTCTTTAGACCCTACCCTGTTATATTGTATAGACTCAGACTGGACCCCTCTATCCATTGGTGGAAAAAAATTGGTGTCCCTCGGAACGACCAAATTTGGCGTACTCGGGGGTAAGGTAACTGTACATGTATGACCAAATCCCCATCTAAAATCAATGGGAAATAGTGTTTCTGCTCATATCTACGAAACTAAGGTCTTTAGACCCTACCCTGTTATATTGTATAGACTCAGACTGGACCCCTCTATCCATTGGTGGAAAAAAATTGGTGTCCCTCGGAACGACCAAATTTGGCGTACTCGGGGGTAAGGTAACTGTACTAGTTTATATGCATGACCAAATCCCCATCTAAAATCAATGGGAAATAGTGTTTCTGCTCATATCTACGAAACTAAGGTCTTTACACCCTACCCTGTTATATTGTATAGACTCAGACTGGACCCCTCTATCCATTGGTGGAAAAAAATTGGTGTCCCTCGGAACGACCAAATTTGGCGTACTCGGGGGTAAGGTAACTGTACATGTATGACCAAATCCCCATCTAAAATCAATGGGAAATAGTGTTTCTGCTCATATCTACGAAACTAAGGTCTTTAGACCCTACCCTGTTATATTGTATAGACTCAGACTGGACCCCTCTATCCATTGGTGGAAAAAAATTGGTGTCCCTCGGAACGACCAAATTTGGTGTACTCGGGGGTAAGGTAACTGTACATGTATGACCAAATCCCCATCTAAAATCAATGGGAAATAGTGTTTCTGCTCATATCTACGAAACTAAGGTCTTTAGACCCTACCCTGTTATATTGTATAGACTCAGACTGGACCCCTCTATCCATTGGTGGAAAAAAATTGGTGTCCCTCGAAAGGACCAAATTTGGTGTACTCGGTGGTAAGGCAACTGTACTAGTTTATATGCATGACCAAATCCCCATCTAAAATCAATGGGAAATAGTGTTTCTGCTCATATCTACGAAACTAAGGTCTTTAGACCCTACCCTGTTATATTGTATAGACTCAGACTGGACCCCTCTATCCATTGGTGGAAAAAAATTGGTGTCCCTCGGAACGACCAAATTTGGCGTACTCGGGGGTAAGGTAACTGTACATGTATGACCAAATCCCCATCTAAAATCAATGGGAAATAGTGTTTCTGCTCATATCTACGAAACTAAGGTCTTTAGACCCTACCCTGTTATATTGTATAGACTCAGACTGGACCCCTCTATCCATTGGTGGAAAAAAATTGGTGTCCCTCGGAACGACCAAATTTGGCGTACTCGGGGGTAAGGTAACTATATATGTATGACCAAATCCCCATCTAAAATCAATGGGAAATAGTGTTTCTGCTCATATCTACGAAACTAAGGTCTTTAGACCCTACCCTGTTATATTGTATAGACTCAGACTGGACCCCTCTATCCATTGGTGGAAAAAAATTGGTGTCCCTCGGAACGACCAAATTTGGCGTACTCGGGGGTAAGGTAACTGTACATGTACGACCAAATCCCCATCTAAAATCAATGGGAAATAGTGTTTCTGCTCATATCTACGAAACTAAGGTCTTTAGACCCTACCCTGTTATATTGTATAGACTCAGACTGGACCCCTCTATCCATTGGTGGAAAAAAATTGGTGTCCCTCGGAACGACCAAATTTGGCGTACTCGGGGGTAAGGTAACTATATATGTATGACCAAATCCCCATCTAAAATCAATGGGAAATAGTGTTTCTGCTCATATCTACGAAACTAAGGTCTTTAGACCCTACCCTGTTATATTGTATAGACTCAGACTGGACCCCTCTATCCATTGGTGGAAAAAAATTGGTGTCCCTCGAAAGGACCAAATTTGGTGTACTCGGTGGTAAGGCAACTGTACTAGTTTATATGCATGACCAAATCCCCATCTAAAATCAATGGGAAATAGTGTTTCTGCTCATATCTACGAAACTAAGGTCTTTAGACCCTACCCTGTTATATTGTATAGACTCAGACTGGACCCCTCTATCCATTGGTGGAAAAAAATTGGTGTCCCTCGGAACGACCAAATTTGGCGTACTCGGGGGTAAGGTAACTATATATGTATGACCAAATCCCCATCTAAAATCAATGGGAAATAGTGTTTCTGCTCATATCTACGAAACTAAGGTCTTTAGACCCTACCCTGTTATATTGTATAGACTCAGACTGGACCCCTCTATCCATTGGTGGAAAAAAATTGGTGTCCCTCGGAACGACCAAATTTGGCGTACTCGGGGGTAAGGTAACTGTACATGTATGACCAAATCCCCATCTAAAATCAATGGGAAATAGTGTTTCTGCTCATATCTACGAAACTAAGGTCTTTAGACCCTACCCTGTTATATTGTATAGACTCAGACTGGACCCCTCTATCCATTGGTGGAAAAAAATTGGTGTCCCTCGGAACGACCAAATTTGGTGTACTCGGGGGTAAGGTAACTGTACATGTATGACCAAATCCCCATCTAAAATCAATGGGAAATAGTGTTTCTGCTCATATCTACGAAACTAAGGTCTTTAGACCCTACCCTGTTATATTGTATAGACTCAGACTGGACCCCTCTATCCATTGGTGGAAAAAAATTGGTGTCCCTCGAAAGGACCAAATTTGGTGTACTCGGTGGTAAGGCAACTGTACTAGTTTATATGCATGACCAAATCCCCATCTAAAATCAATGGGAAATAGTGTTTTTGCTCATATCTACGAAACTAAGGTCTTTAGACCTTACCCTGTTATATTGTATAGACTCAGACTGGACCCCTCTATCCATTGGTGGAAAAAAATTGGTGTCCCTCGGAACGACCAAATTTGGCGTACTCGGGGGTAAGGTAACTGTACATGTATGACCAAATCCCCATCTAAAATCAATGGGAAATAGTGTTTCTGCTCATATCTACGAAACTAAGGTCTTTAGACCCTACCCTGTTATATTGTATAGACTCAAACTGGACCCCTCTATCCATTGGTGGAAAAAAATTGGTGTCCCTCGGAACGACCAAATTTGGTGTACTCGGGGGTAAGGTAACTGTACATGTATGACCAAATCCCCATCTAAAATCAATGGGAAATAGTGTTTCTGCTCATATCTACGAAACTAAGGTCTTTAGACCCTACCCTGTTATATTGTATAGACTCAGACTGGACCCCTCTATCCATTGGTGGAAAAAAATTGGTGTCCCTCGAAAGGACCAAATTTGGTGTACTCGGTGGTAAGGCAACTGTACTAGTTTATATGCATGACCAAATCCCCATCTAAAATCAATGGGAAATAGTGTTTCTGCTCATATCTACGAAACTAAGGTCTTTAGACCCTACCCTGTTATATTGTATAGACTCAGACTGGACCCCTCTATCCATTGGTGGAAAAAAATTGGTGTCCCTCGGAACGACCAAATTTGGCGTACTCGGGGGTAAGGTAACTGTACATGTATGACCAAATCCCCATCTAAAATCAATGGGAAATAGTGTTTCTGCTCATATCTACGAAACTAAGGTCTTTAGACCCTACCCTGTTATATTGTATAGACTCAGACTGGACCCCTCTATCCATTGGTGGAAAAAAATTGGTGTCCCTCGGAACGACCAAATTTGGTGTACTCGGGGGTAAGGTAACTATATATGTATGACCAAATCCCCATCTAAAATCAATGGGAAATAGTGTTTCTGCTCATATCTACGAAACTAAGGTCTTTAGACCCTACCCTGTTATATTGTATAGACTCAGACTGGACCCCTCTATCCATTGGTGGAAAAAAATTGGTGTCCCTCGGAACGACCAAATTTGGCGTACTCGGGGGTAAGGTAACTGTACATGTATGACCAAATCCCCATCTAAAATCAATGGGAAATAGTGTTTCTGCTCATATCTACGAAACTAAGGTCTTTAGACCCTACCCTGTTATATTGTATAGACTCAGACTGGACCCCTCTATCCATTGGTGGAAAAAAATTGGTGTCCCTCGGAACGACCAAATTTGGTGTACTCGGGGGTAAGGTAACTGTACATGTATGACCAAATCCCCATCTAAAATCAATGGGAAATAGTGTTTCTGCTCATATCTACGAAACTAAGGTCTTTAGACCCTACCCTGTTATATTGTATAGACTCAGACTGGACCCCTCTATCCATTGGTGGAAAAAAATTGGTGTCCCTCGAAAGGACCAAATTTGGTGTACTCGGTGGTAAGGCAACTGTACTAGTTTATATGCATGACCAAATCCCCATCTAAAATCAATGGGAAATAGTGTTTCTGCTCATATCTACGAAACTAAGGTCTTTAGACCCTACCCTGTTATATTGTATAGACTCAGACTGGACCCCTCTATCCATTGGTGGAAAAAAATTGGTGTCCCTCGGAACGACCAAATTTGGCGTACTCGGGGGTAAGGTAACTGTACATGTATGACCAAATCCCCATCTAAAATCAATGGGAAATAGTGTTTCTGCTCATATCTACGAAACTAAGGTCTTTAGACCCTACCCTGTTATATTGTATAGACTCAGACTGGACCCCTCTATCCATTGGTGGAAAAAAATTGGTGTCCCTCGGAACGACCAAATTTGGCGTACTCGGGGGTAAGGTAACTATATATGTATGACCAAATCCCCATCTAAAATCAATGGGAAATAGTGTTTCTGCTCATATCTACGAAACTAAGGTCTTTAGACCCTACCCTGTTATATTGTATAGACTCAGACTGGACCCCTCTATCCATTGGTGGAAAAAAATTGGTGTCCCTCGGAACGACCAAATTTGGCGTACTCGGGGGTAAGGTAACTGTACATGTATGACCAAATCCCCATCTAAAATCAATGGGAAATAGTGTTTCTGCTCATATCTACGAAACTAAGGTCTTTAGACCCTACCCTGTTATATTGTATAGACTCAGACTGGACCCCTCTATCCATTGGTGGAAAAAAATTGGTGTCCCTCGGAACGACCAAATTTGGCGTACTCGGGGGTAAGGTAACTATATATGTATGACCAAATCCCCATCTAAAATCAATGGGAAATAGTGTTTCTGCTCATATCTACGAAACTAAGGTCTTTAGACCCTACCCTGTTATATTGTATAGACTCAGACTGGACCCCTCTATCCATTGGTGGAAAAAAATTGGTGTCCCTCGGAACGACCAAATTTGGCGTACTCGGGGGTAAGGTAACTGTACATGTATGACCAAATCCCCATCTAAAATCAATGGGAAATAGTGTTTCTGCTCATATCTACGAAACTAAGGTCTTTAGACCCTACCCTGTTATATTGTATAGACTCAGACTGGACCCCTCTATCCATTGGTGGAAAAACATTGGTGTCCCTCGGAACGACCAAATTTGGCGTACTCGGGGGTAAGGTAACTGTACATGTATGACCAAATCCCCATCTAAAATCAATGGGAAATAGTGTTTCTGCTCATATCTACGAAACTAAGGTCTTTAGACCCTACCCTGTTATATTGTATAGACTCAGACTGGACCCCTCTATCCATTGGTGGAAAAAAATTGGTGTCCCTCGGAACGACCAAATTTGGCGTACTCGGGGGTAAGGTAACTGTACATGTATGACCAAATCCCCATCTAAAATCAATGGGAAATAGTGTTTCTGCTCATATCTACGAAACTAAGGTCTTTAGACCCTACCCTGTTATATTGTATAGACTCAGACTGGACCCCTCTATCCATTGGTGGAAAAAAATTGGTGTCCCTCGGAACGACCAAATTTGGCGTACTCGGGGGTAAGGTAACTGTACTAGTTTATATGCATGACCAAATCCCCATCTAAAATCAATGGGAAATAGTGTTTCTGCTCATATCTACGAAACTAAGGTCTTTACACCCTACCCTGTTATATTGTATAGACTCAGACTGGACCCCTCTATCCATTGGTGGAAAAAAATTGGTGTCCCTCGGAACGACCAAATTTGGCGTACTCGGGGGTAAGGTAACTGTACATGTATGACCAAATCCCCATCTAAAATCAATGGGAAATAGTGTTTCTGCTCATATCTACGAAACTAAGGTCTTTAGACCCTACCCTGTTATATTGTATAGACTCAGACTGGACCCCTCTATCCATTGGTGGAAAAAAATTGGTGTCCCTCGGAACGACCAAATTTGGCCTACTCGGGGGTAAGGTAACTGTAGATGTATGACCAAATCCCCATCTAAAATCAATGGGAAATAGTGTTTCTGCTCATATCTACGAAACTAAGGTCTTTAGACCCTACCCTGTTATATTGTATAGACTCAGACTGGACCCCTCTATCCATTGGTGGAAAAAAATTGGTGTCCCTCGGAACGACCAAATTTGGCGTACTTGGGCTTAAGGTAACTGTACATGTATGACCAAATCCCCATCTAAAATCAATGGGAAATAGTGTTTCTGCTCATATCTACGAAACTAAGGTCTTTAGACCCTACCCTGTTATATTGTATAGACTCAGACTGGACCCCTCTATCCATTGGTGGAAAAAAATTGGTGTCCCTCGGAACGACCAAATTTGGCGTACTCGGGGGTAAGGTAACTGTACATGTATGAACAAATCCCCATCTAAAATCAATGGGAAATAGTGTTTCTGCTCATATCTACGAAACTAAGGTCTTTAGACCCTACCCTGTTATATTGTATAGACTCAGACTGGACCCCTCTATCCATTGGTGGAAAAAAATTGGTGTCCCTCGGAACGACCAAATTTGGCGTACTCGGGGGTAAGGTAACTGTACATGTATGACCAAATCCCCATCTAAAATCAATGGGAAATAGTGTTTCTGCTCATATCTACGAAACTAAGGTCTTTAGACCCTACCCTGTTATATTGTATAGACTCAGACTGGACCCCTCTATCCATTGGTGGAAAAAAATTGGTGTCCCTCGGAATGACCAAATTTGGTGTACTCGGTGGTAAGGCAACTGTACTAGTTTATATGCATGACCAAATCCCCATCTAAAATCAATGGGAAATAGTGTTTCTGCTCATATCTACGAAACTAAGGTCTTTAGACCCTACCCTGTTATGTTGTATAGACTCAGACTGGACCCCTCTATCCATTGGTGGAAAAAAATTGGTGTCCCTCGGAACGACCAAATTTGGCGTACTCGGGGGTAAGGTAACTGTACTAGTTTATATGCATGACCAAATCCCCATCTAAAATCAATGGGAAATAGTGTTTCTGCTCATATCTACGAAACTAAGGTCTTTAGACCCTACCCTGTTATATTGTATAGACTCAGACTGGACCCCTCTATCCATTGGTGGAAAAAAATTGGTGTCCCTCGGAACGACCAAATTTGGCGTACTCGGGGGTAAGGTAACTATATATGTATGACCAAATCCCCATCTAAAATCAATGGGAAATAGTGTTTCTGCTCATATCTACGAAACTAAGGTCTTTAGACCCTACCCTGTTATATTGTATAGACTCAGACTGGACCCCTCTATCCATTGGTGGAAAAAAATTGGTGTCCCTCGGAACGACCAAATTTGGCCTACTCGGGGGTAAGGTAACTGTAGATGTATGACCAAATCCCCATCTAAAATCAATGGGAAATAGTGTTTCTGCTCATATCTACGAAACTAAGGTCTTTAGACCCTACCCTGTTATATTGTATAGACTCAGACTGGACCCCTCTATCCATTGGTGGAAAAAAATTGGTGTCCCTCGGAACGACCAAATTTGGCGTACTTGGGCTTAAGGTAACTGTACATGTATGACCAAATCCCCATCTAAAATCAATGGGAAATAGTGTTTCTGCTCATATCTACGAAACTAAGGTCTTTAGACCCTACCCTGTTATATTGTATAGACTCAGACTGGACCCCTCTATCCATTGGTGGAAAAAAATTGGTGTCCCTCGGAACGACCAAATTTGGCGTACTCGGGGGTAAGGTAACTGTACATGTATGAACAAATCCCCATCTAAAATCAATGGGAAATAGTGTTTCTGCTCATATCTACGAAACTAAGGTCTTTAGACCCTACCCTGTTATATTGTATAGACTCAGACTGGACCCCTCTATCCATTGGTGGAAAAAAATTGGTGTCCCTCGGAACGACCAAATTTGGCGTACTCGGGGGTAAGGTAACTGTACATGTATGACCAAATCCCCATCTAAAATCAATGGGAAATAGTGTTTCTGCTCATATCTACGAAACTAAGGTCTTTAGACCCTACCCTGTTATATTGTATAGACTCAGACTGGACCCCTCTATCCATTGGTGGAAAAAAATTGGTGTCCCTCGGAATGACCAAATTTGGTGTACTCGGTGGTAAGGCAACTGTACTAGTTTATATGCATGACCAAATCCCCATCTAAAATCAATGGGAAATAGTGTTTCTGCTCATATCTACGAAACTAAGGTCTTTAGACCCTACCCTGTTATGTTGTATAGACTCAGACTGGACCCCTCTATCCATTGGTGGAAAAAAATTGGTGTCCCTCGGAACGACCAAATTTGGCGTACTCGGGGGTAAGGTAACTGTACTAGTTTATATGCATGACCAAATCCCCATCTAAAATCAATGGGAAATAGTGTTTCTGCTCATATCTACGAAACTAAGGTCTTTAGACCCTACCCTGTTATATTGTATAGACTCAGACTGGACCCCTCTATCCATTGGTGGAAAAAAATTGGTGTCCCTCGGAACGACCAAATTTGGCGTACTCGGGGGTAAGGTAACTATATATGTATGACCAAATCCCCATCTAAAATCAATGGGAAATAGTGTTTCTGCTCATATCTACGAAACTAAGGTCTTTAGACCCTACCCTGTTATATTGTATAGACTCAGACTGGACCCCTCTATCCATTGGTGGAAAAAAATTGGTGTCCCTCGGAACGACCAAATTTGGCGTACTCGGGGGTAAGGTAACTGTACATGTATGACCAAATCCCCATCTAAAATCAATGGGAAATAGTGTTTCTGCTCATATCTACGAAACTAAGGTCTTTAGACCCTACCCTGTTATATTGTATAGACTCAGACTGGACCCCTCTATCCATTGGTGGAAAAAAATTGGTGTCCCTCGGAACGACCAAATTTGGCGTACTCGGGGGTAAGGTAACTGTACATGTATGACCAAATCCCCATCTAAAATCAATGGGAAATAGTGTTTCTGCTCATATCTACGAAACTAAGGTCTTTAGACCCTACCCTGTTATATTGTATAGACTCAGACTGGACCCCTCTATCCATTGGTGGAAAAAAATTGGTGTCCCTCGGAACGACCAAATTTGGCGTACTCGGGGGTAAGGTAACTGTACATGTATGACCAAATCCCCATCTAAAATCAATGGGAAATAGTGTTTCTGCTCATATCTACGAAACTAAGGTCTTTAGACCCTACCCTGTTATATTGTATAGACTCAGACTGGACCCCTCTATCCATTGGTGGAAAAAAATTGGTGTCCCTCGGAACGACCAAATTTGGCGTACTCGGGGGTAAGGTAACTGTACTAGTTTATATGCATGACCAAATCCCCATCTAAAATCAATGGGAAATAGTGTTTCTGCTCATATCTACGAAACTAAGGTCTTTACACCCTACCCTGTTATATTGTATAGACTCAGACTGGACCCCTCTATCCATTGGTGGAAAAAAATTGGTGTCCCTCGGAACGACCAAATTTGGCGTACTCGGGGGTAAGGTAACTGTACATGTATGACCAAATCCCCATCTAAAATCAATGGGAAATAGTGTTTCTGCTCATATCTACGAAACTAAGGTCTTTAGACCCTACCCTGTTATATTGTATAGACTCAGACTGGACCCCTCTATCCATTGGTGGAAAAAAATTGGTGTCCCTCGGAACGACCAAATTTGGTGTACTCGGGGGTAAGGTAACTGTACATGTATGACCAAATCCCCATCTAAAATCAATGGGAAATAGTGTTTCTGCTCATATCTACGAAACTAAGGTCTTTAGACCCTACCCTGTTATATTGTATAGACTCAGACTGGACCCCTCTATCCATTGGTGGAAAAAAATTGGTGTCCCTCGAAAGGACCAAATTTGGTGTACTCGGTGGTAAGGCAACTGTACTAGTTTATATGCATGACCAAATCCCCATCTAAAATCAATGGGAAATAGTGTTTCTGCTCATATCTACGAAACTAAGGTCTTTAGACCCTACCCTGTTATATTGTATAGACTCAGACTGGACCCCTCTATCCATTGGTGGAAAAAAATTGGTGTCCCTCGGAACGACCAAATTTGGCGTACTCGGGGGTAAGGTAACTGTACATGTATGACCAAATCCCCATCTAAAATCAATGGGAAATAGTGTTTCTGCTCATATCTACGAAACTAAGGTCTTTAGACCCTACCCTGTTATATTGTATAGACTCAGACTGGACCCCTCTATCCATTGGTGGAAAAAAATTGGTGTCCCTCGGAACGACCAAATTTGGCGTACTCGGGGGTAAGGTAACTATATATGTATGACCAAATCCCCATCTAAAATCAATGGGAAATAGTGTTTCTGCTCATATCTACGAAACTAAGGTCTTTAGACCCTACCCTGTTATATTGTATAGACTCAGACTGGACCCCTCTATCCATTGGTGGAAAAAAATTGGTGTCCCTCGGAACGACCAAATTTGGCGTACTCGGGGGTAAGGTAACTGTACATGTATGACCAAATCCCCATCTAAAATCAATGGGAAATAGTGTTTCTGCTCATATCTACGAAACTAAGGTCTTTAGACCCTACCCTGTTATATTGTATAGACTCAGACTGGACCCCTCTATCCATTGGTGGAAAAAAATTGGTGTCCCTCGGAACGACCAAATTTGGCGTACTCGGGGGTAAGGTAACTATATATGTATGACCAAATCCCCATCTAAAATCAATGGGAAATAGTGTTTCTGCTCATATCTACGAAACTAAGGTCTTTAGACCCTACCCTGTTATATTGTATAGACTCAGACTGGACCCCTCTATCCATTGGTGGAAAAAAATTGGTGTCCCTCGGAACGACCAAATTTGGCGTACTCGGGGGTAAGGTAACTGTACATGTATGACCAAATCCCCATCTAAAATCAATGGGAAATAGTGTTTCTGCTCATATCTACGAAACTAAGGTCTTTAGACCCTACCCTGTTATATTGTATAGACTCAGACTGGACCCCTCTATCCATTGGTGGAAAAAAATTGGTGTCCCTCGGAACGACCAAATTTGGTGTACTCGGGGGTAAGGTAACTGTACATGTATGACCAAATCCCCATCTAAAATCAATGGGAAATAGTGTTTCTGCTCATATCTACGAAACTAAGGTCTTTAGACCCTACCCTGTTATATTGTATAGACTCAGACTGGACCCCTCTATCCATTGGTGGAAAAAAATTGGTGTCCCTCGAAAGGACCAAATTTGGTGTACTCGGTGGTAAGGCAACTGTACTAGTTTATATGCATGACCAAATCCCCATCTAAAATCAATGGGAAATAGTGTTTCTGCTCATATCTACGAAACTAAGGTCTTTAGACCCTACCCTGTTATATTGTATAGACTCAGACTGGACCCCTCTATCCATTGGTGGAAAAAAATTGGTGTCCCTCGGAACGACCAAATTTGGCGTACTCGGGGTACATGTATGACCAAATCCCCATCTAAAATCAATGGGAAATAGTGTTTCTGCTCATATCTACGAAACTAAGGTCTTTAGACCCTACCCTGTTATATTGTATAGACTCAGACTGGACCCCTCTATCCATTGGTGGAAAAAAATTGGTGTCCCTCGGAACGACCAAATTTGGCGTACTCGGGGGTAAGGTAACTGTACATGTATGACCAAATCCCCATCTAAAATCAATGGGAAATAGTGTTTCTGCTCATATCTACGAAACTAAGGTCTTTAGACCCTACCCTGTTATATTGTATAGACTCAGACTGGACCCCTCTATCCATTGGTGGAAAAAAATTGGTGTCCCTCGGAACGACCAAATTTGGCGTACTCGGGGGTAAGGTAACTGTACTAGTTTATATGCATGACCAAATCCCCATCTAAAATCAATGGGAAATAGTGTTTCTGCTCATATCTACGAAACTAAGGTCTTTACACCCTACCCTGTTATATTGTATAGACTCAGACTGGACCCCTCTATCCATTGGTGGAAAAAAATTGGTGTCCCTCGGAACGACCAAATTTGGCGTACTCGGGGGTAAGGTAACTGTACATGTATGACCAAATCCCCATCTAAAATCAATGGGAAATAGTGTTGCTGCTCATATCTACGAAACTAAGGTCTTTAGACCCTACCCTGTTATATTGTATAGACTCAGACTGGACCCCTCTATCCATTGGTGGAAAAAAATTGGTGTCCCTCGGAACGACCAAATTTGGTGTACTCGGGGGTAAGGTAACTGTACATGTATGACCAAATCCCCATCTAAAATCAATGGGAAATAGTGTTTCTGCTCATATCTACGAAACTAAGGTCTTTAGACCCTACCCTGTTATATTGTATAGACTCAGACTGGACCCCTCTATCCATTGGTGGAAAAAAATTGGTGTCCCTCGAAAGGACCAAATTTGGTGTACTCGGTGGTAAGGCAACTGTACTAGTTTATATGCATGACCAAATCCCCATCTAAAATCAATGGGAAATAGTGTTTCTGCTCATATCTACGAAACTAAGGTCTTTAGACCCTACCCTGTTATATTGTATAGACTCAGACTGGACCCCTCTATCCATTGGTGGAAAAAAATTGGTGTCCCTCGGAACGACCAAATTTGGCGTACTCGGGGGTAAGGTAACTGTACATGTATGACCAAATCCCCATCTAAAATCAATGGGAAATAGTGTTTCTGCTCATATCTACGAAACTAAGGTCTTTAGACCCTACCCTGTTATATTGTATAGACTCAGACTGGACCCCTCTATCCATTGGTGGAAAAAAATTGGTGTCCCTCGGAACGACCAAATTTGGCGTACTCGGGGGTAAGGTAACTATATATGTATGACCAAATCCCCATCTAAAATCAATGGGAAATAGTGTTTCTGCTCATATCTACGAAACTAAGGTCTTTAGACCCTACCCTGTTATATTGTATAGACTCAGACTGGACCCCTCTATCCATTGGTGGAAAAAAATTGGTGTCCCTCGGAACGACCAAATTTGGCGTACTCGGGGGTAAGGTAACTGTACATGTATGACCAAATCCCCATCTAAAATCAATGGGAAATAGTGTTTCTGCTCATATCTACGAAACTAAGGTCTTTAGACCCTACCCTGTTATATTGTATAGACTCAGACTGGACCCCTCTATCCATTGGTGGAAAAAAATTGGTGTCCCTCGGAACGACCAAATTTGGCGTACTCGGGGGTAAGGTAACTATATATGTATGACCAAATCCCCATCTAAAATCAATGGGAAATAGTGTTTCTGCTCATATCTACGAAACTAAGGTCTTTAGACCCTACCCTGTTATATTGTATAGACTCAGACTGGACCCCTCTATCCATTGGTGGAAAAAAATTGGTGTCCCTCGGAACGACCAAATTTGGCGTACTCGGGGGTAAGGTAACTGTACATGTATGACCAAATCCCCATCTAAAATCAATGGGAAATAGTGTTTCTGCTCATATCTACGAAACTAAGGTCTTTAGACCCTACCCTGTTATATTGTATAGACTCAGACTGGACCCCTCTATCCATTGGTGGAAAAAAATTGGTGTCCCTCGGAACGACCAAATTTGGTGTACTCGGGGGTAAGGTAACTGTACATGTATGACCAAATCCCCATCTAAAATCAATGGGAAATAGTGTTTCTGCTCATATCTACGAAACTAAGGTCTTTAGACCCTACCCTGTTATATTGTATAGACTCAGACTGGACCCCTCTATCCATTGGTGGAAAAAAATTGGTGTCCCTCGAAAGGACCAAATTTGGTGTACTCGGTGGTAAGGCAACTGTACTAGTTTATATGCATGACCAAATCCCCATCTAAAATCAATGGGAAATAGTGTTTCTGCTCATATCTACGAAACTAAGGTCTTTAGACCCTACCCTGTTATATTGTATAGACTCAGACTGGACCCCTCTATCCATTGGTGGAAAAAAATTGGTGTCCCTCGGAACGACCAAATTTGGCGTACTCGGGGGTAAGGTAACTGTACATGTATGACCAAATCCCCATCTAAAATCAATGGGAAATAGTGTTTCTGCTCATATCTACGAAACTAAGGTCTTTAGACCCTACCCTGTTATATTGTATAGACTCAGACTGGACCCCTCTATCCATTGGTGGAAAAAAATTGGTGTCCCTCGGAACGACCAAATTTGGCGTACTCGGGGGTCAGGTAACTGTACATGTATGACCAAATACCCATCTAAAATCAATGGGAAATAGTGTTTCTGCTCATATCTACGAAACTAAGGTCTTTAGACCCTACCCTGTTATATTGTATAGACTCAGACTGGACCCCTCTATCCATTGGTGGAAAAAAATTGGTGTCCCTCGGAACGACCAAATTTGGTGTACTCGGGGGTAAGGTAACTGTACATGTATGACCAAATCCCCATCTAAAATCAATGGGAAATAGTGTTTCTGCTCATATCTACGAAACTAAGGTCTTTAGACCCTACCCTGTTATATTGTATAGACTCAGACTGGACCCCTCTATCCATTGGTGGAAAAAAATTGGTGTCCCTCGAAAGGACCAAATTTGGTGTACTCGGTGGTAAGGCAACTGTACTAGTTTATATGCATGACCAAATCCCCATCTAAAATCAATGGGAAATAGTGTTTCTGCTCATATCTACGAAACTAAGGTCTTTAGACCCTATCCTGTTATATTGTATAGACTCAGACTGGACCCCTCTATCCATTGGTGGAAAAAAAATGGTGTCCCTCGGAATGACCAAATTTGGTGTACTCGGTGGTAAGGCAACTGTACTAGTTTATATGCATGACCAAATCCCCATCTAAAATCAATGGGAAATAGTGTTTCTGCTCATATCTACGAAACTAAGGTCTTTAGACCCTACCCTGTTATATTGTATAGACTCAGACTGGACCCCTCTATCCATTGGTGGAAAAAAATTGGTGTCCCTCGGAACGACCAAATTTGGCGTACTCGGGGGTAAGGTAACTATATATGTATGACCAAATCCCCATCTAAAATCAATGGGAAATAGTGTTTCTGCTCATATCTACGAAACTAAGGTCTTTAGACCCTACCCTGTTATATTGTATAGACTCAGACTGGACCCCTCTATCCATTGGTGGAAAAAAATTGGTGTCCCTCGGAACGACCAAATTTGGCGTACTCGGGGGTAAGGTAACTGTACATGTATGACCAAATCCCCATCTAAAATCAATGGGAAATAGTGTTTCTGCTCATATCTACGAAACTAAGGTCTTTAGACCCTACCCTGTTATATTGTATAGACTCAGACTGGACCCCTCTATCCATTGGTGGAAAAAAATTGGTGTCCCTCGGAACGACCAAATTTGGTGTACTCGGGGGTAAGGTAACTGTACATGTATGACCAAATCCCCATCTAAAATCAATGGGAAATAGTGTTTCTGCTCATATCTACGAAACTAAGGTCTTTAGACCCTACCCTGTTATATTGTATAGACTCAGACTGGACCCCTCTATCCATTGGTGGAAAAAAATTGGTGTCCCTCGAAAGGACCAAATTTGGTGTACTCGGTGGTAAGGCAACTGTACTAGTTTATATGCATGACCAAATCCCCATCTAAAATCAATGGGAAATAGTGTTTCTGCTCATATCTACGAAACTAAGGTCTTTAGACCCTACCCTGTTATATTGTATAGACTCAGACTGGACCCCTCTATCCATTGGTGGAAAAAAATTGGTGTCCCTCGGAACGACCAAATTTGGCGTACTCGGGGGTAAGGTAACTGTACATGTATGACCAAATCCCCATCTAAAATCAATGGGAAATAGTGTTTCTGCTCATATCTACGAAACTAAGGTCTTTAGACCCTACCCTGTTATATTGTATAGACTCAGACTGGACCCCTCTATCCATTGGTGGAAAAAAATTGGTGTCCCTCGGAACGACCAAATTTGGCGTACTCGGGGGTAAGGTAACTATATATGTATGACCAAATCCCCATCTAAAATCAATGGGAAATAGTGTTTCTGCTCATATCTACGAAACTAAGGTCTTTAGACCCTACCCTGTTATATTGTATAGACTCAGACTGGACCCCTCTATCCATTGGTGGAAAAAAATTGGTGTCCCTCGGAACGACCAAATTTGGCGTACTCGGGGGTAAGGTAACTGTACATGTATGACCAAATCCCCATCTAAAATCAATGGGAAATAGTGTTTCTGCTCATATCTACGAAACTAAGGTCTTTAGACCCTACCCTGTTATATTGTATAGACTCAGACTGGACCCCTCTATCCATTGGTGGAAAAAAATTGGTGTCCCTCGGAACGACCAAATTTGGCGTACTCGGGGGTAAGGTAACTATATATGTATGACCAAATCCCCATCTAAAATCAATGGGAAATAGTGTTTCTGCTCATATCTACGAAACTAAGGTCTTTAGACCCTACCCTGTTATATTGTATAGACTCAGACTGGACCCCTCTATCCATTGGTGGAAAAAAATTGGTGTCCCTCGGAACGACCAAATTTGGCGTACTCGGGGGTAAGGTAACTGTACATGTATGACCAAATCCCCATCTAAAATCAATGGGAAATAGTGTTTCTGCTCATATCTACGAAACTAAGGTCTTTAGACCCTACCCTGTTATATTGTATAGACTCAGACTGGACCCCTCTATCCATTGGTGGAAAAAAATTGGTGTCCCTCGGAACGACCAAATTTGGTGTACTCGGGGGTAAGGTAACTGTACATGTATGACCAAATCCCCATCTAAAATCAATGGGAAATAGTGTTTCTGCTCATATCTACGAAACTAAGGTCTTTAGACCCTACCCTGTTATATTGTATAGACTCAGACTGGACCCCTCTATCCATTGGTGGAAAAAAATTGGTGTCCCTCGAAAGGACCAAATTTGGTGTACTCGGTGGTAAGGCAACTGTACTAGTTTATATGCATGACCAAATCCCCATCTAAAATCAATGGGAAATAGTGTTTCTGCTCATATCTACGAAACTAAGGTCTTTAGACCCTACCCTGTTATATTGTATAGACTCAGACTGGACCCCTCTATCCATTGGTGGAAAAAAATTGGTGTCCCTCGGAACGACCAAATTTGGCGTACTCGGGGGTAAGGTAACTGTACATGTATGACCAAATCCCCATCTAAAATCAATGGGAAATAGTGTTTCTGCTCATATCTACGAAACTAAGGTCTTTAGACCCTACCCTGTTATATTGTATAGACTCAGACTGGACCCCTCTATCCATTGGTGGAAAAAAATTGGTGTCCCTCGGAACGACCAAATTTGGCGTACTCGGGGGTCAGGTAACTGTACATGTATGACCAAATACCCATCTAAAATCAATGGGAAATAGTGTTTCTGCTCATATCTACGAAACTAAGGTCTTTAGACCCTACCCTGTTATATTGTATAGACTCAGACTGGACCCCTCTATCCATTGGTGGAAAAAAATTGGTGTCCCTCGGAACGACCAAATTTGGTGTACTCGGGGGTAAGGTAACTGTACATGTATGACCAAATCCCCATCTAAAATCAATGGGAAATAGTGTTTCTGCTCATATCTACGAAACTAAGGTCTTTAGACCCTACCCTGTTATATTGTATAGACTCAGACTGGACCCCTCTATCCATTGGTGGAAAAAAATTGGTGTCCCTCGAAAGGACCAAATTTGGTGTACTCGGTGGTAAGGCAACTGTACTAGTTTATATGCATGACCAAATCCCCATCTAAAATCAATGGGAAATAGTGTTTCTGCTCATATCTACGAAACTAAGGTCTTTAGACCCTATCCTGTTATATTGTATAGACTCAGACTGGACCCCTCTATCCATTGGTGGAAAAAAAATGGTGTCCCTCGGAATGACCAAATTTGGTGTACTCGGTGGTAAGGCAACTGTACTAGTTTATATGCATGACCAAATCCCCATCTAAAATCAATGGGAAATAGTGTTTCTGCTCATATCTACGAAACTAAGGTCTTTAGACCCTACCCTGTTATATTGTATAGACTCAGACTGGACCCCTCTATCCATTGGTGGAAAAAAATTGGTGTCCCTCGGAACGACCAAATTTGGCGTACTCGGGGGTAAGGTAACTATATATGTATGACCAAATCCCCATCTAAAATCAATGGGAAATAGTGTTTCTGCTCATATCTACGAAACTAAGGTCTTTAGACCCTACCCTGTTATATTGTATAGACTCAGACTGGACCCCTCTATCCATTGGTGGAAAAAAATTGGTGTCCCTCGGAACGACCAAATTTGGCGTACTCGGGGGTAAGGTAACTGTACATGTATGACCAAATCCCCATCTAAAATCAATGGGAAATAGTGTTTCTGCTCATATCTACGAAACTAAGGTCTTTAGACCCTACCCTGTTATATTGTATAGACTCAGACTGGACCCCTCTATCCATTGGTGGAAAAAAATTGGTGTCCCTCGGAACGACCAAATTTGGTGTACTCGGGGGTAAGGTAACTGTACATGTATGACCAAATCCCCATCTAAAATCAATGGGAAATAGTGTTTCTGCTCATATCTACGAAACTAAGGTCTTTAGACCCTACCCTGTTATATTGTATAGACTCAGACTGGACCCCTCTATCCATTGGTGGAAAAAAATTGGTGTCCCTCGAAAGGACCAAATTTGGTGTACTCGGTGGTAAGGCAACTGTACTAGTTTATATGCATGACCAAATCCCCATCTAAAATCAATGGGAAATAGTGTTTCTGCTCATATCTACGAAACTAAGGTCTTTAGACCCTACCCTGTTATATTGTATAGACTCAGACTGGACCCCTCTATCCATTGGTGGAAAAAAATTGGTGTCCCTCGGAACGACCAAATTTGGCGTACTCGGGGGTAAGGTAACTGTACATGTATGACCAAATCCCCATCTAAAATCAATGGGAAATAGTGTTTCTGCTCATATCTACGAAACTAAGGTCTTTAGACCCTACCCTGTTATATTGTATAGACTCAGACTGGACCCCTCTATCCATTGGTGGAAAAAAATTGGTGTCCCTCGGAACGACCAAATTTGGTGTACTCGGGGGTAAGGTAACTGTACATGTATGACCAAATCCCCATCTAAAATCAATGGGAAATAGTGTTTCTGCTCATATCTACGAAACTAAGGTCTTTAGACCCTACCCTGTTATATTGTATAGACTCAGACTGGACCCCTCTATCCATTGGTGGAAAAAAATTGGTGTCCCTCGAAAGGACCAAATTTGGTGTACTCGGTGGTAAGGCAACTGTACTAGTTTATATGCATGACCAAATCCCCATCTAAAATCAATGGGAAATAGTGTTTCTGCTCATATCTACGAAACTAAGGTCTTTAGACCCTACCCTGTTATATTGTATAGACTCAGACTGGACCCCTCTATCCATTGGTGGAAAAAAATTGGTGTCCCTCGGAACGACCAAATTTGGCGTACTCGGGGGTAAGGTAACTGTACATGTATGACCAAATCCCCATCTAAAATCAATGGGAAATAGTGTTTCTGCTCATATCTACGAAACTAAGGTCTTTAGACCCTACCCTGTTATATTGTAGAGACTCAGACTGGACCCCTCTATCCATTGGTGGAAAAAAATTGGTGTCCCTCGGAACGACCAAATTTGGCGTACTCGGGGGTAAGGTAACTATATATGTATGACCAAATCCCCATCTAAAATCAATGGGAAATAGTGTTTCTGCTCATATCTACGAAACTAAGGTCTTTAGACCCTACCCTGTTATATTGTATAGACTCAGACTGGACCCCTCTATCCATTGGTGGAAAAAAATTGGTGTCCCTCGAAAGGACCAAATTTGGTGTACTCGGTGGTAAGGCAACTGTACTAGTTTATATGCATGACCAAATCCCCTTCTAAAATCAATGGGAAATAGTGTTTCTGCTCATATCTACGAAACTAAGGTCTTTAGACCCTACCCTGTTATATTGTATAGACTCAGACTGGACCCCTCTATCCATTGGTGGAAAAAAATTGGTGTCCCTCGGAACGACCAAATTTGGCGTACTCGGGGGTAAGGTAACTGTACATGTATGACCAAATCCCCATCTAAAATCAATGGGAAATAGTGTTTCTGCTCATATCTACGAAACTAAGGTCTTTAGACCCTACCCTGTTATATTGTATAGACTCAGACTGGACCCCTCTATCCATTGGTGGAAAAAAATTGGTGTCCCTCGGAACGACCAAATTTGGCGTACTCGGGGGTAAGGTAACTGTACATGTATGACCAAATCCCCATCTAAAATCAATGGGAAATAGTGTTTCTGCTCATATCTACGAAACTAAGGTCTTTAGACCCTACCCTGTTATATTGTATAGACTCAGACTGGACCCCTCTATCCATTGGTGGAAAAAAATTGGTGTCCCTCGGAACGACCAAATTTGGTGTACTCGGGGGTAAGGTAACTGTACATGTATGACCAAATCCCCATCTAAAATCAATGGGAAATAGTGTTTCTGCTCATATCTACGAAACTAAGGTCTTTAGACCCTACCCTGTTATATTGTATAGACTCAGACTGGACCCCTCTATCCATTGGTGGAAAAAAATTGGTGTCCCTCGAAAGGACCAAATTTGGTGTACTCGGTGGTAAGGCAACTGTACTAGTTTATATGCATGACCAAATCCCCATCTAAAATCAATGGGAAATAGTGTTTCTGCTCATATCTACGAAACTAAGGTCTTTAGACCCTATCCTGTTATATTGTATAGACTCAGACTGGACCCCTCTATCCATTGGTGGAAAAAAAATGGTGTCCCTCGGAATGACCAAATTTGGTGTACTCGGTGGTAAGGCAACTGTACTAGTTTATATGCATGACCAAATCCCCATCTAAAATCAATGGGAAATAGTGTTTCTGCTCATATCTACGAAACTAAGGTCTTTAGACCCTACCCTGTTATATTGTATAGACTCAGACTGGACCCCTCTATCCATTGGTGGAAAAAAATTGGTGTCCCTCGGAACGACCAAATTTGGCGTACTCGGGGGTAAGGTAACTATATATGTATGACCAAATCCCCATCTAAAATCAATGGGAAATAGTGTTTCTGCTCATATCTACGAAACTAAGGTCTTTAGACCCTACCCTGTTATATTGTATAGACTCAGACTGGACCCCTCTATCCATTGGTGGAAAAAAATTGGTGTCCCTCGGAACGACCAAATTTGGCGTACTCGGGGGTAAGGTAACTGTACATGTATGACCAAATCCCCATCTAAAATCAATGGGAAATAGTGTTTCTGCTCATATCTACGAAACTAAGGTCTTTAGACCCTACCCTGTTATATTGTATAGACTCAGACTGGACCCCTCTATCCATTGGTGGAAAAAAATTGGTGTCCCTCGGAACGACCAAATTTGGTGTACTCGGGGGTAAGGTAACTGTACATGTATGACCAAATCCCCATCTAAAATCAATGGGAAATAGTGTTTCTGCTCATATCTACGAAACTAAGGTCTTTAGACCCTACCCTGTTATATTGTATAGACTCAGACTGGACCCCTCTATCCATTGGTGGAAAAAAATTGGTGTCCCTCGAAAGGACCAAATTTGGTGTACTCGGTGGTAAGGCAACTGTACTAGTTTATATGCATGACCAAATCCCCATCTAAAATCAATGGGAAATAGTGTTTCTGCTCATATCTACGAAACTAAGGTCTTTAGACCCTACCCTGTTATATTGTATAGACTCAGACTGGACCCCTCTATCCATTGGTGGAAAAAAATTGGTGTCCCTCGGAACGACCAAATTTGGCGTACTCGGGGGTAAGGTAACTGTACATGTATGACCAAATCCCCATCTAAAATCAATGGGAAATAGTGTTTCTGCTCATATCTACGAAACTAAGGTCTTTAGACCCTACCCTGTTATATTGTATAGACTCAGACTGGACCCCTCTATCCATTGGTGGAAAAAAATTGGTGTCCCTCGGAACGACCAAATTTGGTGTACTCGGGGGTAAGGTAACTGTACATGTATGACCAAATCCCCATCTAAAATCAATGGGAAATAGTGTTTCTGCTCATATCTACGAAACTAAGGTCTTTAGACCCTACCCTGTTATATTGTATAGACTCAGACTGGACCCCTCTATCCATTGGTGGAAAAAAATTGGTGTCCCTCGAAAGGACCAAATTTGGTGTACTCGGTGGTAAGGCAACTGTACTAGTTTATATGCATGACCAAATCCCCATCTAAAATCAATGGGAAATAGTGTTTCTGCTCATATCTACGAAACTAAGGTCTTTAGACCCTACCCTGTTATATTGTATAGACTCAGACTGGACCCCTCTATCCATTGGTGGAAAAAAATTGGTGTCCCTCGGAACGACCAAATTTGGCGTACTCGGGGGTAAGGTAACTGTACATGTATGACCAAATCCCCATCTAAAATCAATGGGAAATAGTGTTTCTGCTCATATCTACGAAACTAAGGTCTTTAGACCCTACCCTGTTATATTGTAGAGACTCAGACTGGACCCCTCTATCCATTGGTGGAAAAAAATTGGTGTCCCTCGGAACGACCAAATTTGGCGTACTCGGGGGTAAGGTAACTATATATGTATGACCAAATCCCCATCTAAAATCAATGGGAAATAGTGTTTCTGCTCATATCTACGAAACTAAGGTCTTTAGACCCTACCCTGTTATATTGTATAGACTCAGACTGGACCCCTCTATCCATTGGTGGAAAAAAATTGGTGTCCCTCGAAAGGACCAAATTTGGTGTACTCGGTGGTAAGGCAACTGTACTAGTTTATATGCATGACCAAATCCCCATCTAAAATCAATGGGAAATAGTGTTTCTGCTCATATCTACGAAACTAAGGTCTTTAGACCCTACCCTGTTATATTGTATAGACTCAGACTGGACCCCTCTATCCATTGGTGGAAAAAAATTGGTGTCCCTCGGAACGACCAAATTTGGCGTACTCGGGGGTAAGGTAACTGTACATGTATGACCAAATCCCCATCTAAAATCAATGGGAAATAGTGTTTCTGCTCATATCTACGAAACTAAGGTCTTTAGACCCTACCCTGTTATATTGTATAGACTCAGACTGGACCCCTCTATCCATTGGTGGAAAAAAATTGGTGTCCCTCGGAACGACCAAATTTGGCGTACTCGGGGGTAAGGTAACTATATATGTATGACCAAATCCCCATCTAAAATCAATGGGAAATAGTGTTTCTGCTCATATCTACGAAACTAAGGTCTTTAGACCCTACCCTGTTATATTGTATAGACTCAAACTGGACCCCTCTATCCATTGGTGGAAAAAAATTGGTGTCCCTCGGAACGACCAAATTTGGTGTACTCGGGGGTAAGGTAACTGTACATGTATGACCAAATCCCCATCTAAAATCAATGGGAAATAGTGTTTCTGCTCATATCTACGAAACTAAGGTCTTTAGACCCTACCCTGTTATATTGTATAGACTCAGACTGGACCCCTCTATCCATTGGTGGAAAAAAATTGGTGTCCCTCGAAAGGACCAAATTTGGTGTACTCGGTGGTAAGGCAACTGTACTAGTTTATATGCATGACCAAATCCCCATCTAAAATCAATGGGAAATAGTGTTTCTGCTCATATCTACGAAACTAAGGTCTTTAGACCCTACCCTGTTATGTTGTATAGACTCAGACTGGACCCCTCTATCCATTGGTGGAAAAAAATTGGTGTCCCTCGGAACGACCAAATTTGGCGTACTCGGGGGTAAGGTAACTGTACTAGTTTATATGCATGACCAAATCCCCATCTAAAATCAATGGGAAATAGTGTTTCTGCTCATATCTACGAAACTAAGGTCTTTAGACCCTACCCTGTTATATTGTATAGACTCAGACTGGACCCCTCTATCCATTGGTGGAAAAAAATTGGTGTCCCTCGGAACGACCAAATTTGGCGTACTCGGGGGTAAGGTAACTATATATGTATGACCAAATCCCCATCTAAAATCAATGGGAAATAGTGTTTCTGCTCATATCTACAAAACTAAGGTCTTTAGACCCTACCCTGTTATATTGTATAGACTCAGACTGGACCCCTCTATCCATTGGTGGAAAAAAATTGGTGTCCCTCGGAACGACCAAATTTGGCGTACTCGGGGGTAAGGTAACTGTACATGTATGACCAAATCCCCATCTAAAATCAATGGGAAATAGTGTTTCTGCTCATATCTACGAAACTAAGGTCTTTAGACCCTACCCTGTTATATTGTATAGACTCAGACTGGACCCCTCTATCCATTGGTGGAAAAAAATTGGTGTCCCTCGGAACGACCAAATTTGGCGTACTCGGGGGTAAGGTAACTGTACATGTATGACCAAATCCCCATCTAAAATCAATGGGAAATAGTGTTTCTGCTCATATCTACGAAACTAAGGTCTTTAGACCCTACCCTGTTATATTGTATAGACTCAGACTGGACCCCTCTATCCATTGGTGGAAAAAAATTGGTGTCCCTCGGAACGACCAAATTTGGCGTACTCGGGGGTAAGGTAACTGTACATGTATGACCAAATCCCCATCTAAAATCAATGGGAAATAGTGTTTCTGCTCATATCTACGAAACTAAGGTCTTTAGACCCTACCCTGTTATATTGTATAGACTCAGACTGGACCCCTCTATCCATTGGTGGAAAAAAATTGGTGTCCCTCGGAACGACCAAATTTGGCGTACTCGGGGGTAAGGTAACTGTACTAGTTTATATGCATGACCAAATCCCCATCTAAAATCAATGGGAAATAGTGTTTCTGCTCATATCTACGAAACTAAGGTCTTTACACCCTACCCTGTTATATTGTATAGACTCAGACTGGACCCCTCTATCCATTGGTGGAAAAAAATTGGTGTCCCTCGGAACGACCAAATTTGGCGTACTCGGGGGTAAGGTAACTGTACATGTATGACCAAATCCCCATCTAAAATCAATGGGAAATAGTGTTTCTGCTCATATCTACGAAACTAAGGTCTTTAGACCCTACCCTGTTATATTGTATAGACTCAGACTGGACCCCTCTATCCATTGGTGGAAAAAAATTGGTGTCCCTCGGAACGACCAAATTTGGTGTACTCGGGGGTAAGGTAACTGTACATGTATGACCAAATCCCCATCTAAAATCAATGGGAAATAGTGTTTCTGCTCATATCTACGAAACTAAGGTCTTTAGACCCTACCCTGTTATATTGTATAGACTCAGACTGGACCCCTCTATCCATTGGTGGAAAAAAATTGGTGTCCCTCGAAAGGACCAAATTTGGTGTACTCGGTGGTAAGGCAACTGTACTAGTTTATATGCATGACCAAATCCCCATCTAAAATCAATGGGAAATAGTGTTTCTGCTCATATCTACGAAACTAAGGTCTTTAGACCCTACCCTGTTATATTGTATAGACTCAGACTGGACCCCTCTATCCATTGGTGGAAAAAAATTGGTGTCCCTCGGAACGACCAAATTTGGCGTACTCGGGGGTAAGGTAACTGTACATGTATGACCAAATCCCCATCTAAAATCAATGGGAAATAGTGTTTCTGCTCATATCTACGAAACTAAGGTCTTTAGACCCTACCCTGTTATATTGTATAGACTCAGACTGGACCCCTCTATCCATTGGTGGAAAAAAATTGGTGTCCCTCGGAACGACCAAATTTGGCGTACTCGGGGGTAAGGTAACTATATATGTATGACCAAATCCCCATCTAAAATCAATGGGAAATAGTGTTTCTGCTCATATCTACGAAACTAAGGTCTTTAGACCCTACCCTGTTATATTGTATAGACTCAGACTGGACCCCTCTATCCATTGGTGGAAAAAAATTGGTGTCCCTCGGAACGACCAAATTTGGCGTACTCGGGGGTAAGGTAACTGTACATGTATGACCAAATCCCCATCTAAAATCAATGGGAAATAGTGTTTCTGCTCATATCTACGAAACTAAGGTCTTTAGACCCTACCCTGTTATATTGTATAGACTCAGACTGGACCCCTCTATCCATTGGTGGAAAAAAATTGGTGTCCCTCGGAACGACCAAATTTGGCGTACTCGGGGGTAAGGTAACTATATATGTATGACCAAATCCCCATCTAAAATCAATGGGAAATAGTGTTTCTGCTCATATCTACGAAACTAAGGTCTTTAGACCCTACCCTGTTATATTGTATAGACTCAGACTGGACCCCTCTATCCATTGGTGGAAAAAAATTGGTGTCCCTCGAAAGGACCAAATTTGGTGTACTCGGTGGTAAGGCAACTGTACTAGTTTATATGCATGACCAAATCCCCATCTAAAATCAATGGGAAATAGTGTTTCTGCTCATATCTACGAAACTAAGGTCTTTAGACCCTACCCTGTTATATTGTATAGACTCAGACTGGACCCCTCTATCCATTGGTGGAAAAAAATTGGTGTCCCTCGGAACGACCAAATTTGGCGTACTCGGGGGTAAGGTAACTATATATGTATGACCAAATCCCCATCTAAAATCAATGGGAAATAGTGTTTCTGCTCATATCTACGAAACTAAGGTCTTTAGACCCTACCCTGTTATATTGTATAGACTCAGACTGGACCCCTCTATCCATTGGTGGAAAAAAATTGGTGTCCCTCGGAACGACCAAATTTGGCGTACTCGGGGGTAAGGTAACTGTACATGTATGACCAAATCCCCATCTAAAATCAATGGGAAATAGTGTTTCTGCTCATATCTACGAAACTAAGGTCTTTAGACCCTACCCTGTTATATTGTATAGACTCAGACTGGACCCCTCTATCCATTGGTGGAAAAAAATTGGTGTCCCTCGGAACGACCAAATTTGGTGTACTCGGGGGTAAGGTAACTGTACATGTATGACCAAATCCCCATCTAAAATCAATGGGAAATAGTGTTTCTGCTCATATCTACGAAACTAAGGTCTTTAGACCCTACCCTGTTATATTGTATAGACTCAGACTGGACCCCTCTATCCATTGGTGGAAAAAAATTGGTGTCCCTCGAAAGGACCAAATTTGGTGTACTCGGTGGTAAGGCAACTGTACTAGTTTATATGCATGACCAAATCCCCATCTAAAATCAATGGGAAATAGTGTTTTTGCTCATATCTACGAAACTAAGGTCTTTAGACCTTACCCTGTTATATTGTATAGACTCAGACTGGACCCCTCTATCCATTGGTGGAAAAAAATTGGTGTCCCTCGGAACGACCAAATTTGGCGTACTCGGGGGTAAGGTAACTGTACATGTATGACCAAATCCCCATCTAAAATCAATGGGAAATAGTGTTTCTGCTCATATCTACGAAACTAAGGTCTTTAGACCCTACCCTGTTATATTGTATAGACTCAAACTGGACCCCTCTATCCATTGGTGGAAAAAAATTGGTGTCCCTCGGAACGACCAAATTTGGTGTACTCGGGGGTAAGGTAACTGTACATGTATGACCAAATCCCCATCTAAAATCAATGGGAAATAGTGTTTCTGCTCATATCTACGAAACTAAGGTCTTTAGACCCTACCCTGTTATATTGTATAGACTCAGACTGGACCCCTCTATCCATTGGTGGAAAAAAATTGGTGTCCCTCGAAAGGACCAAATTTGGTGTACTCGGTGGTAAGGCAACTGTACTAGTTTATATGCATGACCAAATCCCCATCTAAAATCAATGGGAAATAGTGTTTCTGCTCATATCTACGAAACTAAGGTCTTTAGACCCTACCCTGTTATATTGTATAGACTCAGACTGGACCCCTCTATCCATTGGTGGAAAAAAATTGGTGTCCCTCGGAACGACCAAATTTGGCGTACTCGGGGGTAAGGTAACTGTACATGTATGACCAAATCCCCATCTAAAATCAATGGGAAATAGTGTTTCTGCTCATATCTACGAAACTAAGGTCTTTAGACCCTACCCTGTTATATTGTATAGACTCAGACTGGACCCCTCTATCCATTGGTGGAAAAAAATTGGTGTCCCTCGGAACGACCAAATTTGGTGTACTCGGGGGTAAGGTAACTATATATGTATGACCAAATCCCCATCTAAAATCAATGGGAAATAGTGTTTCTGCTCATATCTACGAAACTAAGGTCTTTAGACCCTACCCTGTTATATTGTATAGACTCAGACTGGACCCCTCTATCCATTGGTGGAAAAAAATTGGTGTCCCTCGGAACGACCAAATTTGGCGTACTCGGGGGTAAGGTAACTGTACATGTATGACCAAATCCCCATCTAAAATCAATGGGAAATAGTGTTTCTGCTCATATCTACGAAACTAAGGTCTTTAGACCCTACCCTGTTATATTGTATAGACTCAGACTGGACCCCTCTATCCATTGGTGGAAAAAAATTGGTGTCCCTCGGAACGACCAAATTTGGTGTACTCGGGGGTAAGGTAACTGTACATGTATGACCAAATCCCCATCTAAAATCAATGGGAAATAGTGTTTCTGCTCATATCTACGAAACTAAGGTCTTTAGACCCTACCCTGTTATATTGTATAGACTCAGACTGGACCCCTCTATCCATTGGTGGAAAAAAATTGGTGTCCCTCGAAAGGACCAAATTTGGTGTACTCGGTGGTAAGGCAACTGTACTAGTTTATATGCATGACCAAATCCCCATCTAAAATCAATGGGAAATAGTGTTTCTGCTCATATCTACGAAACTAAGGTCTTTAGACCCTACCCTGTTATATTGTATAGACTCAGACTGGACCCCTCTATCCATTGGTGGAAAAAAATTGGTGTCCCTCGGAACGACCAAATTTGGCGTACTCGGGGGTAAGGTAACTGTACATGTATGACCAAATCCCCATCTAAAATCAATGGGAAATAGTGTTTCTGCTCATATCTACGAAACTAAGGTCTTTAGACCCTACCCTGTTATATTGTATAGACTCAGACTGGACCCCTCTATCCATTGGTGGAAAAAAATTGGTGTCCCTCGGAACGACCAAATTTGGCGTACTCGGGGGTAAGGTAACTATATATGCATGACCAAATCCCCATCTAAAATCAATGGGAAATAGTGTTTCTGCTCATATCTACGAAACTAAGGTCTTTAGACCCTACCCTGTTATATTGTATAGACTCAGACTGGACCCCTCTATCCATTGGTGGAAAAAAATTGGTGTCCCTCGGAACGACCAAATTTGGCGTACTCGGGGGTAAGGTAACTATATATGTATGACCAAATCCCCATCTAAAATCAATGGGAAATAGTGTTTCTGCTCATATCTACGAAACTAAGGTCTTTAGACCCTACCCTGTTATATTGTATAGACTCAGACTGGACCCCTCTATCCATTGGTGGAAAAAAATTGGTGTCCCTCGGAACGACCAAATTTGGCGTACTCGGGGGTAAGGTAACTGTACATGTATGACCAAATCCCCATCTAAAATCAATGGGAAATAGTGTTTCTGCTCATATCTACGAAACTAAGGTCTTTAGACCCTACCCTGTTATATTGTATAGACTCAGACTGGACCCCTCTATCCATTGGTGGAAAAAAATTGGTGTCCCTCGGAACGACCAAATTTGGCGTACTCGGGGGTAAGGTAACTATATATGTATGACCAAATCCCCATCTAAAATCAATGGGAAATAGTGTTTCTGCTCATATCTACGAAACTAAGGTCTTTAGACCCTACCCTGTTATATTGTATAGACTCAGACTGGACCCCTCTATCCATTGGTGGAAAAAAATTGGTGTCCCTCGGAACGACCAAATTTGGCGTACTCGGGGGTAAGGTAACTGTACATGTATGACCAAATCCCCATCTAAAATCAATGGGAAATAGTGTTTCTGCTCATATCTACGAAACTAAGGTCTTTAGACCCTACCCTGTTATATTGTATAGACTCAGACTGGACCCCTCTATCCATTGGTGGAAAAACATTGGTGTCCCTCGGAACGACCAAATTTGGCGTACTCGGGGGTAAGGTAACTGTACATGTATGACCAAATCCCCATCTAAAATCAATGGGAAATAGTGTTTCTGCTCATATCTACGAAACTAAGGTCTTTAGACCCTACCCTGTTATATTGTATAGACTCAGACTGGACCCCTCTATCCATTGGTGGAAAAAAATTGGTGTCCCTCGGAACGACCAAATTTGGCGTACTCGGGGGTAAGGTAACTGTACATGTATGACCAAATCCCCATCTAAAATCAATGGGAAATAGTGTTTCTGCTCATATCTACGAAACTAAGGTCTTTAGACCCTACCCTGTTATATTGTATAGACTCAGACTGGACCCCTCTATCCATTGGTGGAAAAAAATTGGTGTCCCTCGGAACGACCAAATTTGGCGTACTCGGGGGTAAGGTAACTGTACTAGTTTATATGCATGACCAAATCCCCATCTAAAATCAATGGGAAATAGTGTTTCTGCTCATATCTACGAAACTAAGGTCTTTACACCCTACCCTGTTATATTGTATAGACTCAGACTGGACCCCTCTATCCATTGGTGGAAAAAAATTGGTGTCCCTCGGAACGACCAAATTTGGCGTACTCGGGGGTAAGGTAACTGTACATGTATGACCAAATCCCCATCTAAAATCAATGGGAAATAGTGTTTCTGCTCATATCTACGAAACTAAGGTCTTTAGACCCTACCCTGTTATATTGTATAGACTCAGACTGGACCCCTCTATCCATTGGTGGAAAAAAATTGGTGTCCCTCGGAACGACCAAATTTGGCCTACTCGGGGGTAAGGTAACTGTAGATGTATGACCAAATCCCCATCTAAAATCAATGGGAAATAGTGTTTCTGCTCATATCTACGAAACTAAGGTCTTTAGACCCTACCCTGTTATATTGTATAGACTCAGACTGGACCCCTCTATCCATTGGTGGAAAAAAATTGGTGTCCCTCGGAACGACCAAATTTGGCGTACTTGGGCTTAAGGTAACTGTACATGTATGACCAAATCCCCATCTAAAATCAATGGGAAATAGTGTTTCTGCTCATATCTACGAAACTAAGGTCTTTAGACCCTACCCTGTTATATTGTATAGACTCAGACTGGACCCCTCTATCCATTGGTGGAAAAAAATTGGTGTCCCTCGGAACGACCAAATTTGGCGTACTCGGGGGTAAGGTAACTGTACATGTATGAACAAATCCCCATCTAAAATCAATGGGAAATAGTGTTTCTGCTCATATCTACGAAACTAAGGTCTTTAGACCCTACCCTGTTATATTGTATAGACTCAGACTGGACCCCTCTATCCATTGGTGGAAAAAAATTGGTGTCCCTCGGAACGACCAAATTTGGCGTACTCGGGGGTAAGGTAACTGTACATGTATGACCAAATCCCCATCTAAAATCAATGGGAAATAGTGTTTCTGCTCATATCTACGAAACTAAGGTCTTTAGACCCTACCCTGTTATATTGTATAGACTCAGACTGGACCCCTCTATCCATTGGTGGAAAAAAATTGGTGTCCCTCGGAATGACCAAATTTGGTGTACTCGGTGGTAAGGCAACTGTACTAGTTTATATGCATGACCAAATCCCCATCTAAAATCAATGGGAAATAGTGTTTCTGCTCATATCTACGAAACTAAGGTCTTTAGACCCTACCCTGTTATGTTGTATAGACTCAGACTGGACCCCTCTATCCATTGGTGGAAAAAAATTGGTGTCCCTCGGAACGACCAAATTTGGCGTACTCGGGGGTAAGGTAACTGTACTAGTTTATATGCATGACCAAATCCCCATCTAAAATCAATGGGAAATAGTGTTTCTGCTCATATCTACGAAACTAAGGTCTTTAGACCCTACCCTGTTATATTGTATAGACTCAGACTGGACCCCTCTATCCATTGGTGGAAAAAAATTGGTGTCCCTCGGAACGACCAAATTTGGCGTACTCGGGGGTAAGGTAACTATATATGTATGACCAAATCCCCATCTAAAATCAATGGGAAATAGTGTTTCTGCTCATATCTACGAAACTAAGGTCTTTAGACCCTACCCTGTTATATTGTATAGACTCAGACTGGACCCCTCTATCCATTGGTGGAAAAAAATTGGTGTCCCTCGGAACGACCAAATTTGGCGTACTCGGGGGTAAGGTAACTGTACATGTATGACCAAATCCCCATCTAAAATCAATGGGAAATAGTGTTTCTGCTCATATCTACGAAACTAAGGTCTTTAGACCCTACCCTGTTATATTGTATAGACTCAGACTGGACCCCTCTATCCATTGGTGGAAAAAAATTGGTGTCCCTCGGAACGACCAAATTTGGCGTACTCGGGGGTAAGGTAACTGTACATGTATGACCAAATCCCCATCTAAAATCAATGGGAAATAGTGTTTCTGCTCATATCTACGAAACTAAGGTCTTTAGACCCTACCCTGTTATATTGTATAGACTCAGACTGGACCCCTCTATCCATTGGTGGAAAAAAATTGGTGTCCCTCGGAACGACCAAATTTGGCGTACTCGGGGGTAAGGTAACTGTACATGTATGACCAAATCCCCATCTAAAATCAATGGGAAATAGTGTTTCTGCTCATATCTACGAAACTAAGGTCTTTAGACCCTACCCTGTTATATTGTATAGACTCAGACTGGACCCCTCTATCCATTGGTGGAAAAAAATTGGTGTCCCTCGGAACGACCAAATTTGGCGTACTCGGGGGTAAGGTAACTGTACTAGTTTATATGCATGACCAAATCCCCATCTAAAATCAATGGGAAATAGTGTTTCTGCTCATATCTACGAAACTAAGGTCTTTACACCCTACCCTGTTATATTGTATAGACTCAGACTGGACCCCTCTATCCATTGGTGGAAAAAAATTGGTGTCCCTCGGAACGACCAAATTTGGCGTACTCGGGGGTAAGGTAACTGTACATGTATGACCAAATCCCCATCTAAAATCAATGGGAAATAGTGTTTCTGCTCATATCTACGAAACTAAGGTCTTTAGACCCTACCCTGTTATATTGTATAGACTCAGACTGGACCCCTCTATCCATTGGTGGAAAAAAATTGGTGTCCCTCGGAACGACCAAATTTGGTGTACTCGGGGGTAAGGTAACTGTACATGTATGACCAAATCCCCATCTAAAATCAATGGGAAATAGTGTTTCTGCTCATATCTACGAAACTAAGGTCTTTAGACCCTACCCTGTTATATTGTATAGACTCAGACTGGACCCCTCTATCCATTGGTGGAAAAAAATTGGTGTCCCTCGAAAGGACCAAATTTGGTGTACTCGGTGGTAAGGCAACTGTACTAGTTTATATGCATGACCAAATCCCCATCTAAAATCAATGGGAAATAGTGTTTCTGCTCATATCTACGAAACTAAGGTCTTTAGACCCTACCCTGTTATATTGTATAGACTCAGACTGGACCCCTCTATCCATTGGTGGAAAAAAATTGGTGTCCCTCGGAACGACCAAATTTGGCGTACTCGGGGGTAAGGTAACTGTACATGTATGACCAAATCCCCATCTAAAATCAATGGGAAATAGTGTTTCTGCTCATATCTACGAAACTAAGGTCTTTAGACCCTACCCTGTTATATTGTATAGACTCAGACTGGACCCCTCTATCCATTGGTGGAAAAAAATTGGTGTCCCTCGGAACGACCAAATTTGGCGTACTCGGGGGTAAGGTAACTATATATGTATGACCAAATCCCCATCTAAAATCAATGGGAAATAGTGTTTCTGCTCATATCTACGAAACTAAGGTCTTTAGACCCTACCCTGTTATATTGTATAGACTCAGACTGGACCCCTCTATCCATTGGTGGAAAAAAATTGGTGTCCCTCGGAACGACCAAATTTGGCGTACTCGGGGGTAAGGTAACTGTACATGTATGACCAAATCCCCATCTAAAATCAATGGGAAATAGTGTTTCTGCTCATATCTACGAAACTAAGGTCTTTAGACCCTACCCTGTTATATTGTATAGACTCAGACTGGACCCCTCTATCCATTGGTGGAAAAAAATTGGTGTCCCTCGGAACGACCAAATTTGGCGTACTCGGGGGTAAGGTAACTATATATGTATGACCAAATCCCCATCTAAAATCAATGGGAAATAGTGTTTCTGCTCATATCTACGAAACTAAGGTCTTTAGACCCTACCCTGTTATATTGTATAGACTCAGACTGGACCCCTCTATCCATTGGTGGAAAAAAATTGGTGTCCCTCGGAACGACCAAATTTGGCGTACTCGGGGGTAAGGTAACTGTACATGTATGACCAAATCCCCATCTAAAATCAATGGGAAATAGTGTTTCTGCTCATATCTACGAAACTAAGGTCTTTAGACCCTACCCTGTTATATTGTATAGACTCAGACTGGACCCCTCTATCCATTGGTGGAAAAAAATTGGTGTCCCTCGGAACGACCAAATTTGGTGTACTCGGGGGTAAGGTAACTGTACATGTATGACCAAATCCCCATCTAAAATCAATGGGAAATAGTGTTTCTGCTCATATCTACGAAACTAAGGTCTTTAGACCCTACCCTGTTATATTGTATAGACTCAGACTGGACCCCTCTATCCATTGGTGGAAAAAAATTGGTGTCCCTCGAAAGGACCAAATTTGGTGTACTCGGTGGTAAGGCAACTGTACTAGTTTATATGCATGACCAAATCCCCATCTAAAATCAATGGGAAATAGTGTTTCTGCTCATATCTACGAAACTAAGGTCTTTAGACCCTACCCTGTTATATTGTATAGACTCAGACTGGACCCCTCTATCCATTGGTGGAAAAAAATTGGTGTCCCTCGGAACGACCAAATTTGGCGTACTCGGGGGTAAGGTAACTGTACATGTATGACCAAATCCCCATCTAAAATCAATGGGAAATAGTGTTTCTGCTCATATCTACGAAACTAAGGTCTTTAGACCCTACCCTGTTATATTGTATAGACTCAGACTGGACCCCTCTATCCATTGGTGGAAAAAAATTGGTGTCCCTCGGAACGACCAAATTTGGCGTACTCGGGGGTAAGGTAACTGTACATGTATGACCAAATCCCCATCTAAAATCAATGGGAAATAGTGTTTCTGCTCATATCTACGAAACTAAGGTCTTTAGACCCTACCCTGTTATATTGTATAGACTCAGACTGGACCCCTCTATCCATTGGTGGAAAAAAATTGGTGTCCCTCGGAACGACCAAATTTGGCGTACTCGGGGGTAAGGTAACTGTACTAGTTTATATGCATGACCAAATCCCCATCTAAAATCAATGGGAAATAGTGTTTCTGCTCATATCTACGAAACTAAGGTCTTTACACCCTACCCTGTTATATTGTATAGACTCAGACTGGACCCCTCTATCCATTGGTGGAAAAAAATTGGTGTCCCTCGGAACGACCAAATTTGGCGTACTCGGGGGTAAGGTAACTGTACATGTATGACCAAATCCCCATCTAAAATCAATGGGAAATAGTGTTTCTGCTCATATCTACGAAACTAAGGTCTTTAGACCCTACCCTGTTATATTGTATAGACTCAGACTGGACCCCTCTATCCATTGGTGGAAAAAAATTGGTGTCCCTCGGAACGACCAAATTTGGCGTACTCGGGGGTAAGGTAACTGTACATGTATGACCAAATCCCCATCTAAAATCAATGGGAAATAGTGTTTCTGCTCATATCTACGAAACTAAGGTCTTTAGACCCTACCCTGTTATATTGTATAGACTCAGACTGGACCCCTCTATCCATTGGTGGAAAAAAATTGGTGTCCCTCGAAAGGACCAAATTTGGTGTACTCGGTGGTAAGGCAACTGTACTAGTTTATATGCATGACCAAATCCCCATCTAAAATCAATGGGAAATAGTGTTTCTGCTCATATCTACGAAACTAAGGTCTTTAGACCCTACCCTGTTATATTGTATAGACTCAGACTGGACCCCTCTATCCATTGGTGGAAAAAAATTGGTGTCCCTCGGAACGACCAAATTTGGCGTACTCGGGGGTAAGGTAACTGTACATGTATGACCAAATCCCCATCTAAAATCAATGGGAAATAGTGTTTCTGCTCATATCTACGAAACTAAGGTCTTTAGACCCTACCCTGTTATATTGTATAGACTCAGACTGGACCCCTCTATCCATTGGTGGAAAAAAATTGGTGTCCCTCGGAACGACCAAATTTGGCGTACTCGGGGGTAAGGTAACTGTACATGTATGACCAAATCCCCATCTAAAATCAATGGGAAATAGTGTTTCTGCTCATATCTACGAAACTAAGGTCTTTAGACCCTACCCTGTTATATTGTATAGACTCAGACTGGACCCCTCTATCCATTGGTGGAAAAAAATTGGTGTCCCTCGGAACGACCAAATTTGGCGTACTCGGGGGTAAGGTAACTATATATGTATGACCAAATCCCCATCTAAAATCAATGGGAAATAGTGTTTCTGCTCATATCTACGAAACTAAGGTCTTTAGACCCTACCCTGTTATATTGTATAGACTCAGACTGGACCCCTCTATCCATTGGTGGAAAAAAATTGGTGTCCCTCGGAACGACCAAATTTGGCGTACTCGGGGGTAAGGTAACTGTACATGTATGACCAAATCCCCATCTAAAATCAATGGGAAATAGTGTTTCTGCTCATATCTACGAAACTAAGGTCTTTAGACCCTACCCTGTTATATTGTATAGACTCAGACTGGACCCCTCTATCCATTGGTGGAAAAAAATTGGTGTCCCTCGGAACGACCAAATTTGGTGTACTCGGGGGTAAGGTAACTGTACATGTATGACCAAATCCCCATCTAAAATCAATGGGAAATAGTGTTTCTGCTCATATCTACGAAACTAAGGTCTTTAGACCCTACCCTGTTATATTGTATAGACTCAGACTGGACCCCTCTATCCATTGGTGGAAAAAAATTGGTGTCCCTCGAAAGGACCAAATTTGGTGTACTCGGTGGTAAGGCAACTGTACTAGTTTATATGCATGACCAAATCCCCATCTAAAATCAATGGGAAATAGTGTTTCTGCTCATATCTACGAAACTAAGGTCTTTAGACCCTACCCTGTTATATTGTATAGACTCAGACTGGACCCCTCTATCCATTGGTGGAAAAAAATTGGTGTCCCTCGGAACGACCAAATTTGGCGTACTCGGGGGTAAGGTAACTGTACATGTATGACCAAATCCCCATCTAAAATCAATGGGAAATAGTGTTTCTGCTCATATCTACGAAACTAAGGTCTTTAGACCCTACCCTGTTATATTGTATAGACTCAGACTGGACCCCTCTATCCATTGGTGGAAAAAAATTGGTGTCCCTCGGAACGACCAAATTTGGTGTACTCGGGGGTAAGGTAACTGTACATGTATGACCAAATCCCCATCTAAAATCAATGGGAAATAGTGTTTCTGCTCATATCTACGAAACTAAGGTCTTTAGACCCTACCCTGTTATATTGTATAGACTCAGACTGGACCCCTCTATCCATTGGTGGAAAAAAATTGGTGTCCCTCGAAAGGACCAAATTTGGTGTACTCGGTGGTAAGGCAACTGTACTAGTTTATATGCATGACCAAATCCCCATCTAAAATCAATGGGAAATAGTGTTTCTGCTCATATCTACGAAACTAAGGTCTTTAGACCCTATCCTGTTATATTGTATAGACTCAGACTGGACCCCTCTATCCATTGGTGGAAAAAAAATGGTGTCCCTCGGAATGACCAAATTTGGTGTACTCGGTGGTAAGGCAACTGTACTAGTTTATATGCATGACCAAATCCCCATCTAAAATCAATGGGAAATAGTGTTTCTGCTCATATCTACGAAACTAAGGTCTTTAGACCCTACCCTGTTATATTGTATAGACTCAGACTGGACCCCTCTATCCATTGGTGGAAAAAAATTGGTGTCCCTCGGAACGACCAAATTTGGCGTACTCGGGGGTAAGGTAACTATATATGTATGACCAAATCCCCATCTAAAATCAATGGGAAATAGTGTTTCTGCTCATATCTACGAAACTAAGGTCTTTAGACCCTACCCTGTTATATTGTATAGACTCAGACTGGACCCCTCTATCCATTGGTGGAAAAAAATTGGTGTCCCTCGGAACGACCAAATTTGGCGTACTCGGGGGTAAGGTAACTGTACATGTATGACCAAATCCCCATCTAAAATCAATGGGAAATAGTGTTTCTGCTCATATCTACGAAACTAAGGTCTTTAGACCCTACCCTGTTATATTGTATAGACTCAGACTGGACCCCTCTATCCATTGGTGGAAAAAAATTGGTGTCCCTCGGAACGACCAAATTTGGTGTACTCGGGGGTAAGGTAACTGTACATGTATGACCAAATCCCCATCTAAAATCAATGGGAAATAGTGTTTCTGCTCATATCTACGAAACTAAGGTCTTTAGACCCTACCCTGTTATATTGTATAGACTCAGACTGGACCCCTCTATCCATTGGTGGAAAAAAATTGGTGTCCCTCGAAAGGACCAAATTTGGTGTACTCGGTGGTAAGGCAACTGTACTAGTTTATATGCATGACCAAATCCCCATCTAAAATCAATGGGAAATAGTGTTTCTGCTCATATCTACGAAACTAAGGTCTTTAGACCCTACCCTGTTATATTGTATAGACTCAGACTGGACCCCTCTATCCATTGGTGGAAAAAAATTGGTGTCCCTCGGAACGACCAAATTTGGCGTACTCGGGGGTAAGGTAACTGTACATGTATGACCAAATCCCCATCTAAAATCAATGGGAAATAGTGTTTCTGCTCATATCTACGAAACTAAGGTCTTTAGACCCTACCCTGTTATATTGTAGAGACTCAGACTGGACCCCTCTATCCATTGGTGGAAAAAAATTGGTGTCCCTCGGAACGACCAAATTTGGCGTACTCGGGGGTAAGGTAACTATATATGTATGACCAAATTCCCATCTAAAATCAATGGGAAATAGTGTTTCTGCTCATATCTACGAAACTAAGGTCTTTAGACCCTACCCTGTTATATTGTATAGACTCAGACTGGACCCCTCTATCCATTGGTGGAAAAAAATTGGTGTCCCTCGAAAGGACCAAATTTGGTGTACTCGGTGGTAAGGCAACTGTACTAGTTTATATGCATGACCAAATCCCCATCTAAAATCAATGGGAAATAGTGTTTCTGCTCATATCTACGAAACTAAGGTCTTTAGACCCTACCCTGTTATATTGTATAGACTCAGACTGGACCCCTCTATCCATTGGTGGAAAAAAATTGGTGTCCCTCGGAACGACCAAATTTGGCGTACTCGGGGGTAAGGTAACTGTACATGTATGACCAAATCCCCATCTAAAATCAATGGGAAATAGTGTTTCTGCTCATATCTACGAAACTAAGGTCTTTAGACCCTACCCTGTTATATTGTATAGACTCAGACTGGACCCCTCTATCCATTGGTGGAAAAAAATTGGTGTCCCTCGGAACGACCAAATTTGGCGTACTCGGGGGTAAGGTAACTATATATGTATGACCAAATCCCCATCTAAAATCAATGGGAAATAGTGTTTCTGCTCATATCTACGAAACTAAGGTCTTTAGACCCTACCCTGTTATATTGTATAGACTCAGACTGGACCCCTCTATCCATTGGTGGAAAAAAATTGGTGTCCCTCGGAACGACCAAATTTGGCGTACTCGGGGGTAAGGTAACTGTACATGTATGACCAAATCCCCATCTAAAATCAATGGGAAATAGTGTTTCTGCTCATATCTACGAAACTAAGGTCTTTAGACCCTACCCTGTTATATTGTATAGACTCAGACTGGACCCCTCTATCCATTGGTGGAAAAAAATTGGTGTCCCTCGGAACGACCAAATTTGGCGTACTCGGGGGTAAGGTAACTATATATGTATGACCAAATCCCCATCTAAAATCAATGGGAAATAGTGTTTCTGCTCATATCTACGAAACTAAGGTCTTTAGACCCTACCCTGTTATATTGTATAGACTCAGACTGGACCCCTCTATCCATTGGTGGAAAAAAATTGGTGTCCCTCGGAACGACCAAATTTGGCGTACTCGGGGGTAAGGTAACTGTACATGTATGACCAAATCCCCATCTAAAATCAATGGGAAATAGTGTTTCTGCTCATATCTACGAAACTAAGGTCTTTAGACCCTACCCTGTTATATTGTATAGACTCAGACTGGACCCCTCTATCCATTGGTGGAAAAAAATTGGTGTCCCTCGGAACGACCAAATTTGGTGTACTCGGGGGTAAGGTAACTGTACATGTATGACCAAATCCCCATCTAAAATCAATGGGAAATAGTGTTTCTGCTCATATCTACGAAACTAAGGTCTTTAGACCCTACCCTGTTATATTGTATAGACTCAGACTGGACCCCTCTATCCATTGGTGGAAAAAAATTGGTGTCCCTCGAAAGGACCAAATTTGGTGTACTCGGTGGTAAGGCAACTGTACTAGTTTATATGCATGACCAAATCCCCATCTAAAATCAATGGGAAATAGTGTTTCTGCTCATATCTACGAAACTAAGGTCTTTAGACCCTACCCTGTTATATTGTATAGACTCAGACTGGACCCCTCTATCCATTGGTGGAAAAAAATTGGTGTCCCTCGGAACGACCAAATTTGGCGTACTCGGGGGTAAGGTAACTGTACATGTATGACCAAATCCCCATCTAAAATCAATGGGAAATAGTGTTTCTGCTCATATCTACGAAACTAAGGTCTTTAGACCCTACCCTGTTATATTGTATAGACTCAGACTGGACCCCTCTATCCATTGGTGGAAAAAAATTGGTGTCCCTCGGAACGACCAAATTTGGCGTACTCGGGGGTCAGGTAACTGTACATGTATGACCAAATCCCCATCTAAAATCAATGGGAAATAGTGTTTCTGCTCATATCTACGAAACTAAGGTCTTTAGACCCTACCCTGTTATATTGTATAGACTCAGACTGGACCCCTCTATCCATTGGTGGAAAAAAATTGGTGTCCCTCGGAACGACCAAATTTGGTGTACTCGGGGGTAAGGTAACTGTACATGTATGACCAAATCCCCATCTAAAATCAATGGGAAATAGTGTTTCTGCTCATATCTACGAAACTAAGGTCTTTAGACCCTACCCTGTTATATTGTATAGACTCAGACTGGACCCCTCTATCCATTGGTGGAAAAAAATTGGTGTCCCTCGAAAGGACCAAATTTGGTGTACTCGGTGGTAAGGCAACTGTACTAGTTTATATGCATGACCAAATCCCCATCTAAAATCAATGGGAAATAGTGTTTCTGCTCATATCTACGAAACTAAGGTCTTTAGACCCTATCCTGTTATATTGTATAGACTCAGACTGGACCCCTCTATCCATTGGTGGAAAAAAAATGGTGTCCCTCGGAATGACCAAATTTGGTGTACTCGGTGGTAAGGCAACTGTACTAGTTTATATGCATGACCAAATCCCCATCTAAAATCAATGGGAAATAGTGTTTCTGCTCATATCTACGAAACTAAGGTCTTTAGACCCTACCCTGTTATATTGTATAGACTCAGACTGGACCCCTCTATCCATTGGTGGAAAAAAATTGGTGTCCCTCGGAACGACCAAATTTGGCGTACTCGGGGGTAAGGTAACTATATATGTATGACCAAATCCCCATCTAAAATCAATGGGAAATAGTGTTTCTGCTCATATCTACGAAACTAAGGTCTTTAGACCCTACCCTGTTATATTGTATAGACTCAGACTGGACCCCTCTATCCATTGGTGGAAAAAAATTGGTGTCCCTCGGAACGACCAAATTTGGCGTACTCGGGGGTAAGGTAACTGTACATGTATGACCAAATCCCCATCTAAAATCAATGGGAAATAGTGTTTCTGCTCATATCTACGAAACTAAGGTCTTTAGACCCTACCCTGTTATATTGTATAGACTCAGACTGGACCCCTCTATCCATTGGTGGAAAAAAATTGGTGTCCCTCGGAACGACCAAATTTGGCGTACTCGGGGGTAAGGTAACTGTACATGTATGACCAAATCCCCATCTAAAATCAATGGGAAATAGTGTTTCTGCTCATATCTACGAAACTAAGGTCTTTAGACCCTACCCTGTTATATTGTATAGACTCAGACTGGACCCCTCTATCCATTGGTGGAAAAAAATTGGTGTCCCTCGAAAGGACCAAATTTGGTGTACTCGGTGGTAAGGCAACTGTACTAGTTTATATGCATGACCAAATCCCCATCTAAAATCAATGGGAAATAGTGTTTCTGCTCATATCTACGAAACTAAGGTCTTTAGACCCTACCCTGTTATATTGTATAGACTCAGACTGGACCCCTCTATCCATTGGTGGAAAAAAATTGGTGTCCCTCGGAACGACCAAATTTGGCGTACTCGGGGGTAAGGTAACTGTACATGTATGACCAAATCCCCATCTAAAATCAATGGGAAATAGTGTTTCTGCTCATATCTACGAAACTAAGGTCTTTAGACCCTACCCTGTTATATTGTAGAGACTCAGACTGGACCCCTCTATCCATTGGTGGAAAAAAATTGGTGTCCCTCGGAACGACCAAATTTGGCGTACTCGGGGGTAAGGTAACTATATATGTATCACCAAATCCCCATCTAAAATCAATGGGAAATAGTGTTTCTGCTCATATCTACGAAACTAAGGTCTTTAGACCCTACCCTGTTATATTGTATAGACTCAGACTGGACCCCTCTATCCATTGGTGGAAAAAAATTGGTGTCCCTCGAAAGGACCAAATTTGGTGTACTCGGTGGTAAGGCAACTGTACTAGTTTATATGCATGACCAAATCCCCATCTAAAATCAATGGGAAATAGTGTTTCTGCTCATATCTACGAAACTAAGGTCTTTAGACCCTACCCTGTTATATTGTATAGACTCAGACTGGACCCCTCTATCCATTGGTGGAAAAAAATTGGTGTCCCTCGGAACGACCAAATTTGGCGTACTCGGGGGTAAGGTAACTGTACATGTATGACCAAATCCCCATCTAAAATCAATGGGAAATAGTGTTTCTGCTCATATCTACGAAACTAAGGTCTTTAGACCCTACCCTGTTATATTGTATAGACTCAGACTGGACCCCTCTATCCATTGGTGGAAAAAAATTGGTGTCCCTCGGAACGACCAAATTTGGCGTACTCGGGGGTAAGGTAACTATATATGTATGACCAAATCCCCATCTAAAATCAATGGGAAATAGTGTTTCTGCTCATATCTACGAAACTAAGGTCTTTAGACCCTACCCTGTTATATTGTATAGACTCAGACTGGACCCCTCTATCCATTGGTGGAAAAAAATTGGTGTCCCTCGGAACGACCAAATTTGGCGTACTCGGGGGTAAGGTAACTGTACATGTATGACCAAATCCCCATCTAAAATCAATGGGAAATAGTGTTTCTGCTCATATCTACGAAACTAAGGTCTTTAGACCCTACCCTGTTATATTGTATAGACTCAGACTGGACCCCTCTATCCATTGGTGGAAAAAAATTGGTGTCCCTCGGAACGACCAAATTTGGTGTACTCGGGGGTAAGGTAACTGTACATGTATGACCAAATCCCCATCTAAAATCAATGGGAAATAGTGTTTCTGCTCATATCTACGAAACTAAGGTCTTTAGACCCTACCCTGTTATATTGTATAGACTCAGACTGGACCCCTCTATCCATTGGTGGAAAAAAATTGGTGTCCCTCGAAAGGACCAAATTTGGTGTACTCGGTGGTAAGGCAACTGTACTAGTTTATATGCATGACCAAATCCCCATCTAAAATCAATGGGAAATAGTGTTTCTGCTCATATCTACGAAACTAAGGTCTTTAGACCCTACCCTGTTATATTGTATAGACTCAGACTGGACCCCTCTATCCATTGGTGGAAAAAAATTGGTGTCCCTCGGAACGACCAAATTTGGCGTACTCGGGGGTAAGGTAACTGTACATGTATGACCAAATCCCCATCTAAAATCAATGGGAAATAGTGTTTCTGCTCATATCTACGAAACTAAGGTCTTTAGACCCTACCCTGTTATATTGTATAGACTCAGACTGGACCCCTCTATCCATTGGTGGAAAAAAATTGGTGTCCCTCGGAACGACCAAATTTGGTGTACTCGGGGGTAAGGTAACTGTACATGTATGACCAAATCCCCATCTAAAATCAATGGGAAATAGTGTTTCTGCTCATATCTACGAAACTAAGGTCTTTAGACCCTACCCTGTTATATTGTATAGACTCAGACTGGACCCCTCTATCCATTGGTGGAAAAAAATTGGTGTCCCTCGAAAGGACCAAATTTGGTGTACTCGGTGGTAAGGCAACTGTACTAGTTTATATGCATGACCAAATCCCCATCTAAAATCAATGGGAAATAGTGTTTCTGCTCATATCTACGAAACTAAGGTCTTTAGACCCTATCCTGTTATATTGTATAGACTCAGACTGGACCCCTCTATCCATTGGTGGAAAAAAAATGGTGTCCCTCGGAATGACCAAATTTGGTGTACTCGGTGGTAAGGCAACTGTACTAGTTTATATGCATGACCAAATCCCCATCTAAAATCAATGGGAAATAGTGTTTCTGCTCATATCTACGAAACTAAGGTCTTTAGACCCTACCCTGTTATATTGTATAGACTCAGACTGGACCCCTCTATCCATTGGTGGAAAAAAATTGGTGTCCCTCGGAACGACCAAATTTGGCGTACTCGGGGGTAAGGTAACTATATATGTATGACCAAATCCCCATCTAAAATCAATGGGAAATAGTGTTTCTGCTCATATCTACGAAACTAAGGTCTTTAGACCCTACCCTGTTATATTGTATAGACTCAGACTGGACCCCTCTATCCATTGGTGGAAAAAAATTGGTGTCCCTCGGAACGACCAAATTTGGCGTACTCGGGGGTAAGGTAACTGTACATGTATGACCAAATCCCCATCTAAAATCAATGGGAAATAGTGTTTCTGCTCATATCTACGAAACTAAGGTCTTTAGACCCTACCCTGTTATATTGTATAGACTCAGACTGGACCCCTCTATCCATTGGTGGAAAAAAATTGGTGTCCCTCGGAACGACCAAATTTGGTGTACTCGGGGGTAAGGTAACTGTACATGTATGACCAAATCCCCATCTAAAATCAATGGGAAATAGTGTTTCTGCTCATATCTACGAAACTAAGGTCTTTAGACCCTACCCTGTTATATTGTATAGACTCAGACTGGACCCCTCTATCCATTGGTGGAAAAAAATTGGTGTCCCTCGAAAGGACCAAATTTGGTGTACTCGGTGGTAAGGCAACTGTACTAGTTTATATGCATGACCAAATCCCCATCTAAAATCAATGGGAAATAGTGTTTCTGCTCATATCTACGAAACTAAGGTCTTTAGACCCTACCCTGTTATATTGTATAGACTCAGACTGGACCCCTCTATCCATTGGTGGAAAAAAATTGGTGTCCCTCGGAACGACCAAATTTGGCGTACTCGGGGGTAAGGTAACTGTACATGTATGACCAAATCCCCATCTAAAATCAATGGGAAATAGTGTTTCTGCTCATATCTACGAAACTAAGGTCTTTAGACCCTACCCTGTTATATTGTAGAGACTCAGACTGGACCCCTCTATCCATTGGTGGAAAAAAATTGGTGTCCCTCGGAACGACCAAATTTGGCGTACTCGGGGGTAAGGTAACTATATATGTATGACCAAATTCCCATCTAAAATCAATGGGAAATAGTGTTTCTGCTCATATCTACGAAACTAAGGTCTTTAGACCCTACCCTGTTATATTGTATAGACTCAGACTGGACCCCTCTATCCATTGGTGGAAAAAAATTGGTGTCCCTCGAAAGGACCAAATTTGGTGTACTCGGTGGTAAGGCAACTGTACTAGTTTATATGCATGACCAAATCCCCATCTAAAATCAATGGGAAATAGTGTTTCTGCTCATATCTACGAAACTAAGGTCTTTAGACCCTACCCTGTTATATTGTATAGACTCAGACTGGACCCCTCTATCCATTGGTGGAAAAAAATTGGTGTCCCTCGGAACGACCAAATTTGGCGTACTCGGGGGTAAGGTAACTGTACATGTATGACCAAATCCCCATCTAAAATCAATGGGAAATAGTGTTTCTGCTCATATCTACGAAACTAAGGTCTTTAGACCCTACCCTGTTATATTGTATAGACTCAGACTGGACCCCTCTATCCATTGGTGGAAAAAAATTGGTGTCCCTCGGAACGACCAAATTTGGCGTACTCGGGGGTAAGGTAACTATATATGTATGACCAAATCCCCATCTAAAATCAATGGGAAATAGTGTTTCTGCTCATATCTACGAAACTAAGGTCTTTAGACCCTACCCTGTTATATTGTATAGACTCAGACTGGACCCCTCTATCCATTGGTGGAAAAAAATTGGTGTCCCTCGGAACGACCAAATTTGGCGTACTCGGGGGTAAGGTAACTGTACATGTATGACCAAATCCCCATCTAAAATCAATGGGAAATAGTGTTTCTGCTCATATCTACGAAACTAAGGTCTTTAGACCCTACCCTGTTATATTGTATAGACTCAGACTGGACCCCTCTATCCATTGGTGGAAAAAAATTGGTGTCCCTCGGAACGACCAAATTTGGCGTACTCGGGGGTAAGGTAACTATATATGTATGACCAAATCCCCATCTAAAATCAATGGGAAATAGTGTTTCTGCTCATATCTACGAAACTAAGGTCTTTAGACCCTACCCTGTTATATTGTATAGACTCAGACTGGACCCCTCTATCCATTGGTGGAAAAAAATTGGTGTCCCTCGGAACGACCAAATTTGGCGTACTCGGGGGTAAGGTAACTGTACATGTATGACCAAATCCCCATCTAAAATCAATGGGAAATAGTGTTTCTGCTCATATCTACGAAACTAAGGTCTTTAGACCCTACCCTGTTATATTGTATAGACTCAGACTGGACCCCTCTATCCATTGGTGGAAAAAAATTGGTGTCCCTCGGAACGACCAAATTTGGTGTACTCGGGGGTAAGGTAACTGTACATGTATGACCAAATCCCCATCTAAAATCAATGGGAAATAGTGTTTCTGCTCATATCTACGAAACTAAGGTCTTTAGACCCTACCCTGTTATATTGTATAGACTCAGACTGGACCCCTCTATCCATTGGTGGAAAAAAATTGGTGTCCCTCGAAAGGACCAAATTTGGTGTACTCGGTGGTAAGGCAACTGTACTAGTTTATATGCATGACCAAATCCCCATCTAAAATCAATGGGAAATAGTGTTTCTGCTCATATCTACGAAACTAAGGTCTTTAGACCCTACCCTGTTATATTGTATAGACTCAGACTGGACCCCTCTATCCATTGGTGGAAAAAAATTGGTGTCCCTCGGAACGACCAAATTTGGCGTACTCGGGGGTAAGGTAACTGTACATGTATGACCAAATCCCCATCTAAAATCAATGGGAAATAGTGTTTCTGCTCATATCTACGAAACTAAGGTCTTTAGACCCTACCCTGTTATATTGTATAGACTCAGACTGGACCCCTCTATCCATTGGTGGAAAAAAATTGGTGTCCCTCGGAACGACCAAATTTGGCGTACTCGGGGGTCAGGTAACTGTACATGTATGACCAAATCCCCATCTAAAATCAATGGGAAATAGTGTTTCTGCTCATATCTACGAAACTAAGGTCTTTAGACCCTACCCTGTTATATTGTATAGACTCAGACTGGACCCCTCTATCCATTGGTGGAAAAAAATTGGTGTCCCTCGGAACGACCAAATTTGGTGTACTCGGGGGTAAGGTAACTGTACATGTATGACCAAATCCCCATCTAAAATCAATGGGAAATAGTGTTTCTGCTCATATCTACGAAACTAAGGTCTTTAGACCCTACCCTGTTATATTGTATAGACTCAGACTGGACCCCTCTATCCATTGGTGGAAAAAAATTGGTGTCCCTCGAAAGGACCAAATTTGGTGTACTCGGTGGTAAGGCAACTGTACTAGTTTATATGCATGACCAAATCCCCATCTAAAATCAATGGGAAATAGTGTTTCTGCTCATATCTACGAAACTAAGGTCTTTAGACCCTATCCTGTTATATTGTATAGACTCAGACTGGACCCCTCTATCCATTGGTGGAAAAAAAATGGTGTCCCTCGGAATGACCAAATTTGGTGTACTCGGTGGTAAGGCAACTGTACTAGTTTATATGCATGACCAAATCCCCATCTAAAATCAATGGGAAATAGTGTTTCTGCTCATATCTACGAAACTAAGGTCTTTAGACCCTACCCTGTTATATTGTATAGACTCAGACTGGACCCCTCTATCCATTGGTGGAAAAAAATTGGTGTCCCTCGGAACGACCAAATTTGGCGTACTCGGGGGTAAGGTAACTATATATGTATGACCAAATCCCCATCTAAAATCAATGGGAAATAGTGTTTCTGCTCATATCTACGAAACTAAGGTCTTTAGACCCTACCCTGTTATATTGTATAGACTCAGACTGGACCCCTCTATCCATTGGTGGAAAAAAATTGGTGTCCCTCGGAACGACCAAATTTGGCGTACTCGGGGGTAAGGTAACTGTACATGTATGACCAAATCCCCATCTAAAATCAATGGGAAATAGTGTTTCTGCTCATATCTACGAAACTAAGGTCTTTAGACCCTACCCTGTTATATTGTATAGACTCAGACTGGACCCCTCTATCCATTGGTGGAAAAAAATTGGTGTCCCTCGGAACGACCAAATTTGGCGTACTCGGGGGTAAGGTAACTGTACATGTATGACCAAATCCCCATCTAAAATCAATGGGAAATAGTGTTTCTGCTCATATCTACGAAACTAAGGTCTTTAGACCCTACCCTGTTATATTGTATAGACTCAGACTGGACCCCTCTATCCATTGGTGGAAAAAAATTGGTGTCCCTCGAAAGGACCAAATTTGGTGTACTCGGTGGTAAGGCAACTGTACTAGTTTATATGCATGACCAAATCCCCATCTAAAATCAATGGGAAATAGTGTTTCTGCTCATATCTACGAAACTAAGGTCTTTAGACCCTACCCTGTTATATTGTATAGACTCAGACTGGACCCCTCTATCCATTGGTGGAAAAAAATTGGTGTCCCTCGGAACGACCAAATTTGGCGTACTCGGGGGTAAGGTAACTGTACATGTATGACCAAATCCCCATCTAAAATCAATGGGAAATAGTGTTTCTGCTCATATCTACGAAACTAAGGTCTTTAGACCCTACCCTGTTATATTGTAGAGACTCAGACTGGACCCCTCTATCCATTGGTGGAAAAAAATTGGTGTCCCTCGGAACGACCAAATTTGGCGTACTCGGGGGTAAGGTAACTATATATGTATCACCAAATCCCCATCTAAAATCAATGGGAAATAGTGTTTCTGCTCATATCTACGAAACTAAGGTCTTTAGACCCTACCCTGTTATATTGTATAGACTCAGACTGGACCCCTCTATCCATTGGTGGAAAAAAATTGGTGTCCCTCGAAAGGACCAAATTTGGTGTACTCGGTGGTAAGGCAACTGTACTAGTTTATATGCATGACCAAATCCCCATCTAAAATCAATGGGAAATAGTGTTTCTGCTCATATCTACGAAACTAAGGTCTTTAGACCCTACCCTGTTATATTGTATAGACTCAGACTGGACCCCTCTATCCATTGGTGGAAAAAAATTGGTGTCCCTCGGAACGACCAAATTTGGCGTACTCGGGGGTAAGGTAACTGTACATGTATGACCAAATCCCCATCTAAAATCAATGGGAAATAGTGTTTCTGCTCATATCTACGAAACTAAGGTCTTTAGACCCTACCCTGTTATATTGTATAGACTCAGACTGGACCCCTCTATCCATTGGTGGAAAAAAATTGGTGTCCCTCGGAACGACCAAATTTGGCGTACTCGGGGGTAAGGTAACTATATATGTATGACCAAATCCCCATCTAAAATCAATGGGAAATAGTGTTTCTGCTCATATCTACGAAACTAAGGTCTTTAGACCCTACCCTGTTATATTGTATAGACTCAGACTGGACCCCTCTATCCATTGGTGGAAAAAAATTGGTGTCCCTCGGAACGACCAAATTTGGCGTACTCGGGGGTAAGGTAACTGTACATGTATGACCAAATCCCCATCTAAAATCAATGGGAAATAGTGTTTCTGCTCATATCTACGAAACTAAGGTCTTTAGACCCTACCCTGTTATATTGTATAGACTCAGACTGGACCCCTCTATCCATTGGTGGAAAAAAATTGGTGTCCCTCGGAACGACCAAATTTGGCGTACTCGGGGGTAAGGTAACTATATATGTATGACCAAATCCCCATCTAAAATCAATGGGAAATAGTGTTTCTGCTCATATCTACGAAACTAAGGTCTTTAGACCCTACCCTGTTATATTGTATAGACTCAGACTGGACCCCTCTATCCATTGGTGGAAAAAAATTGGTGTCCCTCGGAACGACCAAATTTGGCGTACTCGGGGGTAAGGTAACTGTACATGTATGACCAAATCCCCATCTAAAATCAATGGGAAATAGTGTTTCTGCTCATATCTACGAAACTAAGGTCTTTAGACCCTACCCTGTTATATTGTATAGACTCAGACTGGACCCCTCTATCCATTGGTGGAAAAAAATTGGTGTCCCTCGGAACGACCAAATTTGGTGTACTCGGGGGTAAGGTAACTGTACATGTATGACCAAATCCCCATCTAAAATCAATGGGAAATAGTGTTTCTGCTCATATCTACGAAACTAAGGTCTTTAGACCCTACCCTGTTATATTGTATAGACTCAGACTGGACCCCTCTATCCATTGGTGGAAAAAAATTGGTGTCCCTCGAAAGGACCAAATTTGGTGTACTCGGTGGTAAGGCAACTGTACTAGTTTATATGCATGACCAAATCCCCATCTAAAATCAATGGGAAATAGTGTTTCTGCTCATATCTACGAAACTAAGGTCTTTAGACCCTACCCTGTTATATTGTATAGACTCAGACTGGACCCCTCTATCCATTGGTGGAAAAAAATTGGTGTCCCTCGGAACGACCAAATTTGGCGTACTCGGGGGTAAGGTAACTGTACATGTATGACCAAATCCCCATCTAAAATCAATGGGAAATAGTGTTTCTGCTCATATCTACGAAACTAAGGTCTTTAGACCCTACCCTGTTATATTGTATAGACTCAGACTGGACCCCTCTATCCATTGGTGGAAAAAAATTGGTGTCCCTCGGAACGACCAAATTTGGCGTACTCGGGGGTCAGGTAACTGTACATGTATGACCAAATCCCCATCTAAAATCAATGGGAAATAGTGTTTCTGCTCATATCTACGAAACTAAGGTCTTTAGACCCTACCCTGTTATATTGTATAGACTCAGACTGGACCCCTCTATCCATTGGTGGAAAAAAATTGGTGTCCCTCGGAACGACCAAATTTGGTGTACTCGGGGGTAAGGTAACTGTACATGTATGACCAAATCCCCATCTAAAATCAATGGGAAATAGTGTTTCTGCTCATATCTACGAAACTAAGGTCTTTAGACCCTACCCTGTTATATTGTATAGACTCAGACTGGACCCCTCTATCCATTGGTGGAAAAAAATTGGTGTCCCTCGAAAGGACCAAATTTGGTGTACTCGGTGGTAAGGCAACTGTACTAGTTTATATGCATGACCAAATCCCCATCTAAAATCAATGGGAAATAGTGTTTCTGCTCATATCTACGAAACTAAGGTCTTTAGACCCTATCCTGTTATATTGTATAGACTCAGACTGGACCCCTCTATCCATTGGTGGAAAAAAAATGGTGTCCCTCGGAATGACCAAATTTGGTGTACTCGGTGGTAAGGCAACTGTACTAGTTTATATGCATGACCAAATCCCCATCTAAAATCAATGGGAAATAGTGTTTCTGCTCATATCTACGAAACTAAGGTCTTTAGACCCTACCCTGTTATATTGTATAGACTCAGACTGGACCCCTCTATCCATTGGTGGAAAAAAATTGGTGTCCCTCGGAATGACCAAATTTGGCGTACTCGGGGGTAAGGTAACTATATATGTATGACCAAATCCCCATCTAAAATCAATGGGAAATAGTGTTTCTGCTCATATCTACGAAACTAAGGTCTTTAGACCCTACCCTGTTATATTGTATAGACTCAGACTGGACCCCTCTATCCATTGGTGGAAAAAAATTGGTGTCCCTCGGAACGACCAAATTTGGCGTACTCGGGGGTAAGGTAACTGTACATGTATGACCAAATCCCCATCTAAAATCAATGGGAAATAGTGTTTCTGCTCATATCTACGAAACTAAGGTCTTTAGACCCTACCCTGTTATATTGTATAGACTCAGACTGGACCCCTCTATCCATTGGTGGAAAAAAATTGGTGTCCCTCGAAAGGACCAAATTTGGTGTACTCGGTGGTAAGGCAACTGTACTAGTTTATATGCATGACCAAATCCCCATCTAAAATCAATGGGAAATAGTGTTTCTGCTCATATCTACGAAACTAAGGTCTTTAGACCCTACCCTGTTATATTGTATAGACTCAGACTGGACCCCTCTATCCATTGGTGGAAAAAAATTGGTGTCCCTCGGAACGACCAAATTTGGCGTACTCGGGGGTAAGGTAACTGTACATGTATGACCAAATCCCCATCTAAAATCAATGGGAAATAGTGTTTCTGCTCATATCTACGAAACTAAGGTCTTTAGACCCTACCCTGTTATATTGTATAGACTCAGACTGGACCCCTCTATCCATTGGTGGAAAAAAATTGGTGTCCCTCGGAACGACCAAATTTGGTGTACTCGGGGGTAAGGTAACTGTACATGTATGACCAAATCCCCATCTAAAATCAATGGGAAATAGTGTTTCTGCTCATATCTACGAAACTAAGGTCTTTAGACCCTACCCTGTTATATTGTATAGACTCAGACTGGACCCCTCTATCCATTGGTGGAAAAAAATTGGTGTCCCTCGAAAGGACCAAATTTGGTGTACTCGGTGGTAAGGCAACTGTACTAGTTTATATGCATGACCAAATCCCCATCTAAAATCAATGGGAAATAGTGTTTCTGCTCATATCTACGAAACTAAGGTCTTTAGACCCTACCCTGTTATATTGTATAGACTCAGACTGGACCCCTCTATCCATTGGTGGAAAAAAATTGGTGTCCCTCGGAACGACCAAATTTGGCGTACTCGGGGGTAAGGTAACTGTACATGTATGACCAAATCCCCATCTAAAATCAATGGGAAATAGTGTTTCTGCTCATATCTACGAAACTAAGGTCTTTAGACCCTACCCTGTTATATTGTATAGACTCAGACTGGACCCCTCTATCCATTGGTGGAAAAAAATTGGTGTCCCTCGGAACGACCAAATTTGGCGTACTCGGGGGTAAGGTAACTATATATGTATGACCAAATCCCCATCTAAAATCAATGGGAAATAGTGTTTCTGCTCATATCTACGAAACTAAGGTCTTTAGACCCTACCCTGTTATATTGTATAGACTCAGACTGGACCCCTCTATCCATTGGTGGAAAAAAATTGGTGTCCCTCGGAACGACCAAATTTGGCGTACTCGGGGGTAAGGTAACTGTACATGTATGACCAAATCCCCATCTAAAATCAATGGGAAATAGTGTTTCTGCTCATATCTACGAAACTAAGGTCTTTAGACCCTACCCTGTTATATTGTATAGACTCAGACTGGACCCCTCTATCCATTGGTGGAAAAAAATTGGTGTCCCTCGGAACGACCAAATTTGGCGTACTCGGGGGTAAGGTAACTATATATGTATGACCAAATCCCCATCTAAAATCAATGGGAAATAGTGTTTCTGCTCATATCTACGAAACTAAGGTCTTTAGACCCTACCCTGTTATATTGTATAGACTCAGACTGGACCCCTCTATCCATTGGTGGAAAAAAATTGGTGTCCCTCGGAACGACCAAATTTGGCGTACTCGGGGGTAAGGTAACTGTACATGTATGACCAAATCCCCATCTAAAATCAATGGGAAATAGTGTTTCTGCTCATATCTACGAAACTAAGGTCTTTAGACCCTACCCTGTTATATTGTATAGACTCAGACTGGACCCCTCTATCCATTGGTGGAAAAAAATTGGTGTCCCTCGGAACGACCAAATTTGGTGTACTCGGGGGTAAGGTAACTGTACATGTATGACCAAATCCCCATCTAAAATCAATGGGAAATAGTGTTTCTGCTCATATCTACGAAACTAAGGTCTTTAGACCCTACCCTGTTATATTGTATAGACTCAGACTGGACCCCTCTATCCATTGGTGGAAAAAAATTGGTGTCCCTCGAAAGGACCAAATTTGGTGTACTCGGTGGTAAGGCAACTGTACTAGTTTATATGCATGACCAAATCCCCATCTAAAATCAATGGGAAATAGTGTTTCTGCTCATATCTACGAAACTAAGGTCTTTAGACCCTACCCTGTTATATTGTATAGACTCAGACTGGACCCCTCTATCCATTGGTGGAAAAAAAATTGGTGTCCCTCGGAACGACCAAATTTGGCGTACTCGGGGGTAAGGTAACTGTACATGTATGACCAAATCCCCATCTAAAATCAATGGGAAATAGTGTTTCTGCTCATATCTACGAAACTAAGGTCTTTAGACCCTACCCTGTTATATTGTATAGACTCAGACTGGACCCCTCTATCCATTGGTGGAAAAAAATTGGTGTCCCTCGGAACGACCAAATTTGGCGTACTCGGGGGTCAGGTAACTGTACATGTATGACCAAATCCCCATCTAAAATCAATGGGAAATAGTGTTTCTGCTCATATCTACGAAACTAAGGTCTTTAGACCCTACCCTGTTATATTGTATAGACTCAGACTGGACCCCTCTATCCATTGGTGGAAAAAAATTGGTGTCCCTCGGAACGACCAAATTTGGTGTACTCGGGGGTAAGGTAACTGTACATGTATGACCAAATCCCCATCTAAAATCAATGGGAAATAGTGTTTCTGCTCATATCTACGAAACTAAGGTCTTTAGACCCTACCCTGTTATATTGTATAGACTCAGACTGGACCCCTCTATCCATTGGTGGAAAAAAATTGGTGTCCCTCGAAAGGACCAAATTTGGTGTACTCGGTGGTAAGGCAACTGTACTAGTTTATATGCATGACCAAATCCCCATCTAAAATCAATGGGAAATAGTGTTTCTGCTCATATCTACGAAACTAAGGTCTTTAGACCCTATCCTGTTATATTGTATAGACTCAGACTGGACCCCTCTATCCATTGGTGGAAAAAAATGGTGTCCCTCGGAATGACCAAATTTGGTGTACTCGGTGGTAAGGCAACTGTACTAGTTTATATGCATGACCAAATCCCCATCTAAAATCAATGGGAAATAGTGTTTCTGCTCATATCTACGAAACTAAGGTCTTTAGACCCTACCCTGTTATATTGTATAGACTCAGACTGGACCCCTCTATCCATTGGTGGAAAAAAATTGGTGTCCCTCGGAACGACCAAATTTGGCGTACTCGGGGGTAAGGTAACTATATATGTATGACCAAATCCCCATCTAAAATCAATGGGAAATAGTGTTTCTGCTCATATCTACGAAACTAAGGTCTTTAGACCCTACCCTGTTATATTGTATAGACTCAGACTGGACCCCTCTATCCATTGGTGGAAAAAAATTGGTGTCCCTCGGAACGACCAAATTTGGCGTACTCGGGGGTAAGGTAACTGTACATGTATGACCAAATCCCCATCTAAAATCAATGGGAAATAGTGTTTCTGCTCATATCTACGAAACTAAGGTCTTTAGACCCTACCCTGTTATATTGTATAGACTCAGACTGGACCCCTCTATCCATTGGTGGAAAAAAATTGGTGTCCCTCGGAACGACCAAATTTGGTGTACTCGGGGGTAAGGTAACTGTACATGTATGACCAAATCCCCATCTAAAATCAATGGGAAATAGTGTTTCTGCTCATATCTACGAAACTAAGGTCTTTAGACCCTACCCTGTTATATTGTATAGACTCAGACTGGACCCCTCTATCCATTGGTGGAAAAAAATTGGTGTCCCTCGAAAGGACCAAATTTGGTGTACTCGGTGGTAAGGCAACTGTACTAGTTTATATGCATGACCAAATCCCCATCTAAAATCAATGGGAAATAGTGTTTCTGCTCATATCTACGAAACTAAGGTCTTTAGACCCTACCCTGTTATATTGTATAGACTCAGACTGGACCCCTCTATCCATTGGTGGAAAAAAATTGGTGTCCCTCGGAACGACCAAATTTGGCGTACTCGGGGGTAAGGTAACTGTACATGTATGACCAAATCCCCATCTAAAATCAATGGGAAATAGTGTTTCTGCTCATATCTACGAAACTAAGGTCTTTAGACCCTACCCTGTTATATTGTATAGACTCAGACTGGACCCCTCTATCCATTGGTGGAAAAAAATTGGTGTCCCTCGGAACGACCAAATTTGGTGTACTCGGGGGTAAGGTAACTGTACATGTATGACCAAATCCCCATCTAAAATCAATGGGAAATAGTGTTTCTGCTCATATCTACGAAACTAAGGTCTTTAGACCCTACCCTGTTATATTGTATAGACTCAGACTGGACCCCTCTATCCATTGGTGGAAAAAAATTGGTGTCCCTCGAAAGGACCAAATTTGGTGTACTCGGTGGTAAGGCAACTGTACTAGTTTATATGCATGACCAAATCCCCATCTAAAATCAATGGGAAATAGTGTTTCTGCTCATATCTACGAAACTAAGGTCTTTAGACCCTACCCTGTTATATTGTATAGACTCAGACTGGACCCCTCTATCCATTGGTGGAAAAAAAATTGGTGTCCCTCGGAACGACCAAATTTGGCGTACTCGGGGGTAAGGTAACTGTACATGTATGACCAAATCCCCATCTAAAATCAATGGGAAATAGTGTTTCTGCTCATATCTACGAAACTAAGGTCTTTAGACCCTACCCTGTTATATTGTATAGACTCAGACTGGACCCCTCTATCCATTGGTGGAAAAAAATTGGTGTCCCTCGGAACGACCAAATTTGGCGTACTCGGGGGTCAGGTAACTGTACATGTATGACCAAATCCCCATCTAAAATCAATGGGAAATAGTGTTTCTGCTCATATCTACGAAACTAAGGTCTTTAGACCCTACCCTGTTATATTGTATAGACTCAGACTGGACCCCTCTATCCATTGGTGGAAAAAAATTGGTGTCCCTCGGAACGACCAAATTTGGTGTACTCGGGGGTAAGGTAACTGTACATGTATGACCAAATCCCCATCTAAAATCAATGGGAAATAGTGTTTCTGCTCATATCTACGAAACTAAGGTCTTTAGACCCTACCCTGTTATATTGTATAGACTCAGACTGGACCCCTCTATCCATTGGTGGAAAAAAATTGGTGTCCCTCGAAAGGACCAAATTTGGTGTACTCGGTGGTAAGGCAACTGTACTAGTTTATATGCATGACCAAATCCCCATCTAAAATCAATGGGAAATAGTGTTTCTGCTCATATCTACGAAACTAAGGTCTTTAGACCCTATCCTGTTATATTGTATAGACTCAGACTGGACCCCTCTATCCATTGGTGGAAAAAAATGGTGTCCCTCGGAATGACCAAATTTGGTGTACTCGGTGGTAAGGCAACTGTACTAGTTTATATGCATGACCAAATCCCCATCTAAAATCAATGGGAAATAGTGTTTCTGCTCATATCTACGAAACTAAGGTCTTTAGACCCTACCCTGTTATATTGTATAGACTCAGACTGGACCCCTCTATCCATTGGTGGAAAAAAATTGGTGTCCCTCGGAACGACCAAATTTGGCGTACTCGGGGGTAAGGTAACTATATATGTATGACCAAATCCCCATCTAAAATCAATGGGAAATAGTGTTTCTGCTCATATCTACGAAACTAAGGTCTTTAGACCCTACCCTGTTATATTGTATAGACTCAGACTGGACCCCTCTATCCATTGGTGGAAAAAAATTGGTGTCCCTCGGAACGACCAAATTTGGCGTACTCGGGGGTAAGGTAACTGTACATGTATGACCAAATCCCCATCTAAAATCAATGGGAAATAGTGTTTCTGCTCATATCTACGAAACTAAGGTCTTTAGACCCTACCCTGTTATATTGTATAGACTCAGACTGGACCCCTCTATCCATTGGTGGAAAAAAATTGGTGTCCCTCGGAACGACCAAATTTGGTGTACTCGGGGGTAAGGTAACTGTACATGTATGACCAAATCCCCATCTAAAATCAATGGGAAATAGTGTTTCTGCTCATATCTACGAAACTAAGGTCTTTAGACCCTACCCTGTTATATTGTATAGACTCAGACTGGACCCCTCTATCCATTGGTGGAAAAAAATTGGTGTCCCTCGAAAGGACCAAATTTGGTGTACTCGGTGGTAAGGCAACTGTACTAGTTTATATGCATGACCAAATCCCCATCTAAAATCAATGGGAAATAGTGTTTCTGCTCATATCTACGAAACTAAGGTCTTTAGACCCTACCCTGTTATATTGTATAGACTCAGACTGGACCCCTCTATCCATTGGTGGAAAAAAATTGGTGTCCCTCGGAACGACCAAATTTGGCGTACTCGGGGGTAAGGTAACTGTACATGTATGACCAAATCCCCATCTAAAATCAATGGGAAATAGTGTTTCTGCTCATATCTACGAAACTAAGGTCTTTAGACCCTACCCTGTTATATTGTATAGACTCAGACTGGACCCCTCTATCCATTGGTGGAAAAAAATTGGTGTCCCTCGGAACGACCAAATTTGGCGTACTCGGGGGTAAGGTAACTGTACATGTATGACCAAATCCCCATCTAAAATCAATGGGAAATAGTGTTTCTGCTCATATCTACGAAACTAAGGTCTTTAGACCCTACCCTGTTATATTGTATAGACTCAGACTGGACCCCTCTATCCATTGGTGGAAAAAAATTGGTGTCCCTCGGAACGACCAAATTTGGCGTACTCGGGGGTCAGGTAACTGTACATGTATGACCAAATCCCCATCTAAAATCAATGGGAAATAGTGTTTCTGCTCATATCTACGAAACTAAGGTCTTTAGACCCTACCCTGTTATATTGTATAGACTCAGACTGGACCCCTCTATCCATTGGTGGAAAAAAATTGGTGTCCCTCGGAACGACCAAATTTGGTGTACTCGGGGGTAAGGTAACTGTACATGTATGACCAAATCCCCATCTAAAATCAATGGGAAATAGTGTTTCTGCTCATATCTACGAAACTAAGGTCTTTAGACCCTACCCTGTTATATTGTATAGACTCAGACTGGACCCCTCTATCCATTGGTGGAAAAAAATTGGTGTCCCTCGAAAGGACCAAATTTGGTGTACTCGGTGGTAAGGCAACTGTACTAGTTTATATGCATGACCAAATCCCCATCTAAAATCAATGGGAAATAGTGTTTCTGCTCATATCTACGAAACTAAGGTCTTTAGACCCTATCCTGTTATATTGTATAGACTCAGACTGGACCCCTCTATCCATTGGTGGAAAAAAATGGTGTCCCTCGGAATGACCAAATTTGGTGTACTCGGTGGTAAGGCAACTGTACTAGTTTATATGCATGACCAAATCCCCATCTAAAATCAATGGGAAATAGTGTTTCTGCTCATATCTACGAAACTAAGGTCTTTAGACCCTACCCTGTTATATTGTATAGACTCAGACTGGACCCCTCTATCCATTGGTGGAAAAAAATTGGTGTCCCTCGGAACGACCAAATTTGGCGTACTCGGGGGTAAGGTAACTATATATGTATGACCAAATCCCCATCTAAAATCAATGGGAAATAGTGTTTCTGCTCATATCTACGAAACTAAGGTCTTTAGACCCTACCCTGTTATATTGTATAGACTCAGACTGGACCCCTCTATCCATTGGTGGAAAAAAATTGGTGTCCCTCGGAACGACCAAATTTGGCGTACTCGGGGGTAAGGTAACTGTACATGTATGACCAAATCCCCATCTAAAATCAATGGGAAATAGTGTTTCTGCTCATATCTACGAAACTAAGGTCTTTAGACCCTACCCTGTTATATTGTATAGACTCAGACTGGACCCCTCTATCCATTGGTGGAAAAAAATTGGTGTCCCTCGGAACGACCAAATTTGGTGTACTCGGGGGTAAGGTAACTGTACATGTATGACCAAATCCCCATCTAAAATCAATGGGAAATAGTGTTTCTGCTCATATCTACGAAACTAAGGTCTTTAGACCCTACCCTGTTATATTGTATAGACTCAGACTGGACCCCTCTATCCATTGGTGGAAAAAAATTGGTGTCCCTCGAAAGGACCAAATTTGGTGTACTCGGTGGTAAGGCAACTGTACTAGTTTATATGCATGACCAAATCCCCATCTAAAATCAATGGGAAATAGTGTTTCTGCTCATATCTACGAAACTAAGGTCTTTAGACCCTACCCTGTTATATTGTATAGACTCAGACTGGACCCCTCTATCCATTGGTGGAAAAAAATTGGTGTCCCTCGGAACGACCAAATTTGGCGTACTCGGGGGTAAGGTAACTGTACATGTATGACCAAATCCCCATCTAAAATCAATGGGAAATAGTGTTTCTGCTCATATCTACGAAACTAAGGTCTTTAGACCCTACCCTGTTATATTGTATAGACTCAGACTGGACCCCTCTATCCATTGGTGGAAAAAAATTGGTGTCCCTCGGAACGACCAAATTTGGTGTACTCGGGGGTAAGGTAACTGTACATGTATGACCAAATCCCCATCTAAAATCAATGGGAAATAGTGTTTCTGCTCATATCTACGAAACTAAGGTCTTTAGACCCTACCCTGTTATATTGTATAGACTCAGACTGGACCCCTCTATCCATTGGTGGAAAAAAATTGGTGTCCCTCGAAAGGACCAAATTTGGTGTACTCGGTGGTAAGGCAACTGTACTAGTTTATATGCATGACCAAATCCCCATCTAAAATCAATGGGAAATAGTGTTTCTGCTCATATCTACGAAACTAAGGTCTTTAGACCCTACCCTGTTATATTGTATAGACTCAGACTGGACCCCTCTATCCATTGGTGGAAAAAAATTGGTGTCCCTCGGAACGACCAAATTTGGCGTACTCGGGGGTAAGGTAACTGTACATGTATGACCAAATCCCCATCTAAAATCAATGGGAAATAGTGTTTCTGCTCATATCTACGAAACTAAGGTCTTTAGACCCTACCCTGTTATATTGTATAGACTCAGACTGGACCCCTCTATCCATTGGTGGAAAAAAATTGGTGTCCCTCGGAATGACCAAATTTGGCGTACTCGGGGGTAAGGTAACTATATATGTATGACCAAATCCCCATCTAAAATCAATGGGAAATAGTGTTTCTGCTCATATCTACGAAACTAAGGTCTTTAGACCCTACCCTGTTATATTGTATAGACTCAGACTGGACCCCTCTATCCATTGGTGGAAAAAAATTGGTGTCCCTCGGAACGACCAAATTTGGCGTACTCGGGGGTAAGGTAACTGTACATGTATGACCAAATCCCCATCTAAAATCAATGGGAAATAGTGTTTCTGCTCATATCTACGAAACTAAGGTCTTTAGACCCTACCCTGTTATATTGTATAGACTCAGACTGGACCCCTCTATCCATTGGTGGAAAAAAATTGGTGTCCCTCGAAAGGACCAAATTTGGTGTACTCGGTGGTAAGGCAACTGTACTAGTTTATATGCATGACCAAATCCCCATCTAAAATCAATGGGAAATAGTGTTTCTGCTCATATCTACGAAACTAAGGTCTTTAGACCCTACCCTGTTATATTGTATAGACTCAGACTGGACCCCTCTATCCATTGGTGGAAAAAAATTGGTGTCCCTCGGAACGACCAAATTTGGCGTACTCGGGGGTAAGGTAACTGTACATGTATGACCAAATCCCCATCTAAAATCAATGGGAAATAGTGTTTCTGCTCATATCTACGAAACTAAGGTCTTTAGACCCTACCCTGTTATATTGTATAGACTCAGACTGGACCCCTCTATCCATTGGTGGAAAAAAATTGGTGTCCCTCGGAACGACCAAATTTGGTGTACTCGGGGGTAAGGTAACTGTACATGTATGACCAAATCCCCATCTAAAATCAATGGGAAATAGTGTTTCTGCTCATATCTACGAAACTAAGGTCTTTAGACCCTACCCTGTTATATTGTATAGACTCAGACTGGACCCCTCTATCCATTGGTGGAAAAAAATTGGTGTCCCTCGAAAGGACCAAATTTGGTGTACTCGGTGGTAAGGCAACTGTACTAGTTTATATGCATGACCAAATCCCCATCTAAAATCAATGGGAAATAGTGTTTCTGCTCATATCTACGAAACTAAGGTCTTTAGACCCTACCCTGTTATATTGTATAGACTCAGACTGGACCCCTCTATCCATTGGTGGAAAAAAATTGGTGTCCCTCGGAACGACCAAATTTGGCGTACTCGGGGGTAAGGTAACTGTACATGTATGACCAAATCCCCATCTAAAATCAATGGGAAATAGTGTTTCTGCTCATATCTACGAAACTAAGGTCTTTAGACCCTACCCTGTTATATTGTATAGACTCAGACTGGACCCCTCTATCCATTGGTGGAAAAAAATTGGTGTCCCTCGGAACGACCAAATTTGGCGTACTCGGGGGTAAGGTAACTATATATGTATGACCAAATCCCCATCTAAAATCAATGGGAAATAGTGTTTCTGCTCATATCTACGAAACTAAGGTCTTTAGACCCTACCCTGTTATATTGTATAGACTCAGACTGGACCCCTCTATCCATTGGTGGAAAAAAATTGGTGTCCCTCGGAACGACCAAATTTGGCGTACTCGGGGGTAAGGTAACTGTACATGTATGACCAAATCCCCATCTAAAATCAATGGGAAATAGTGTTTCTGCTCATATCTACGAAACTAAGGTCTTTAGACCCTACCCTGTTATATTGTATAGACTCAGACTGGACCCCTCTATCCATTGGTGGAAAAAAATTGGTGTCCCTCGGAACGACCAAATTTGGCGTACTCGGGGGTAAGGTAACTATATATGTATGACCAAATCCCCATCTAAAATCAATGGGAAATAGTGTTTCTGCTCATATCTACGAAACTAAGGTCTTTAGACCCTACCCTGTTATATTGTATAGACTCAGACTGGACCCCTCTATCCATTGGTGGAAAAAAATTGGTGTCCCTCGGAACGACCAAATTTGGCGTACTCGGGGGTAAGGTAACTGTACATGTATGACCAAATCCCCATCTAAAATCAATGGGAAATAGTGTTTCTGCTCATATCTACGAAACTAAGGTCTTTAGACCCTACCCTGTTATATTGTATAGACTCAGACTGGACCCCTCTATCCATTGGTGGAAAAAAATTGGTGTCCCTCGGAACGACCAAATTTGGTGTACTCGGGGGTAAGGTAACTGTACATGTATGACCAAATCCCCATCTAAAATCAATGGGAAATAGTGTTTCTGCTCATATCTACGAAACTAAGGTCTTTAGACCCTACCCTGTTATATTGTATAGACTCAGACTGGACCCCTCTATCCATTGGTGGAAAAAAATTGGTGTCCCTCGAAAGGACCAAATTTGGTGTACTCGGTGGTAAGGCAACTGTACTAGTTTATATGCATGACCAAATCCCCATCTAAAATCAATGGGAAATAGTGTTTCTGCTCATATCTACGAAACTAAGGTCTTTAGACCCTACCCTGTTATATTGTATAGACTCAGACTGGACCCCTCTATCCATTGGTGGAAAAAAATTGGTGTCCCTCGGAACGACCAAATTTGGCGTACTCGGGGGTAAGGTAACTGTACATGTATGACCAAATCCCCATCTAAAATCAATGGGAAATAGTGTTTCTGCTCATATCTACGAAACTAAGGTCTTTAGACCCTACCCTGTTATATTGTATAGACTCAGACTGGACCCCTCTATCCATTGGTGGAAAAAAATTGGTGTCCCTCGGAACGACCAAATTTGGCGTACTCGGGGGTCAGGTAACTGTACATGTATGACCAAATCCCCATCTAAAATCAATGGGAAATAGTGTTTCTGCTCATATCTACGAAACTAAGGTCTTTAGACCCTACCCTGTTATATTGTATAGACTCAGACTGGACCCCTCTATCCATTGGTGGAAAAAAATTGGTGTCCCTCGGAACGACCAAATTTGGTGTACTCGGGGGTAAGGTAACTGTACATGTATGACCAAATCCCCATCTAAAATCAATGGGAAATAGTGTTTCTGCTCATATCTACGAAACTAAGGTCTTTAGACCCTACCCTGTTATATTGTATAGACTCAGACTGGACCCCTCTATCCATTGGTGGAAAAAAATTGGTGTCCCTCGAAAGGACCAAATTTGGTGTACTCGGTGGTAAGGCAACTGTACTAGTTTATATGCATGACCAAATCCCCATCTAAAATCAATGGGAAATAGTGTTTCTGCTCATATCTACGAAACTAAGGTCTTTAGACCCTATCCTGTTATATTGTATAGACTCAGACTGGACCCCTCTATCCATTGGTGGAAAAAAATGGTGTCCCTCGGAATGACCAAATTTGGTGTACTCGGTGGTAAGGCAACTGTACTAGTTTATATGCATGACCAAATCCCCATCTAAAATCAATGGGAAATAGTGTTTCTGCTCATATCTACGAAACTAAGGTCTTTAGACCCTACCCTGTTATATTGTATAGACTCAGACTGGACCCCTCTATCCATTGGTGGAAAAAAATTGGTGTCCCTCGGAACGACCAAATTTGGCGTACTCGGGGGTAAGGTAACTATATATGTATGACCAAATCCCCATCTAAAATCAATGGGAAATAGTGTTTCTGCTCATATCTACGAAACTAAGGTCTTTAGACCCTACCCTGTTATATTGTATAGACTCAGACTGGACCCCTCTATCCATTGGTGGAAAAAAATTGGTGTCCCTCGGAACGACCAAATTTGGCGTACTCGGGGGTAAGGTAACTGTACATGTATGACCAAATCCCCATCTAAAATCAATGGGAAATAGTGTTTCTGCTCATATCTACGAAACTAAGGTCTTTAGACCCTACCCTGTTATATTGTATAGACTCAGACTGGACCCCTCTATCCATTGGTGGAAAAAAATTGGTGTCCCTCGGAACGACCAAATTTGGTGTACTTGGGGGTAAGGTAACTGTACATGTATGACCAAATCCCCATCTAAAATCAATGGGAAATAGTGTTTCTGCTCATATCTACGAAACTAAGGTCTTTAGACCCTACCCTGTTATATTGTATAGACTCAGACTGGACCCCTCTATCCATTGGTGGAAAAAAATTGGTGTCCCTCGAAAGGACCAAATTTGGTGTACTCGGTGGTAAGGCAACTGTACTAGTTTATATGCATGACCAAATCCCCATCTAAAATCAATGGGAAATAGTGTTTCTGCTCATATCTACGAAACTAAGGTCTTTAGACCCTACCCTGTTATATTGTATAGACTCAGACTGGACCCCTCTATCCATTGGTGGAAAAAAATTGGTGTCCCTCGGAACGACCAAATTTGGCGTACTCGGGGGTAAGGTAACTGTACATGTATGACCAAATCCCCATCTAAAATCAATGGGAAATAGTGTTTCTGCTCATATCTACGAAACTAAGGTCTTTAGACCCTACCCTGTTATATTGTATAGACTCAGACTGGACCCCTCTATCCATTGGTGGAAAAAAATTGGTGTCCCTCGGAACGACCAAATTTGGTGTACTCGGGGGTAAGGTAACTGTACATGTATGACCAAATCCCCATCTAAAATCAATGGGAAATAGTGTTTCTGCTCATATCTACGAAACTAAGGTCTTTAGACCCTACCCTGTTATATTGTATAGACTCAGACTGGACCCCTCTATCCATTGGTGGAAAAAAATTGGTGTCCCTCGAAAGGACCAAATTTGGTGTACTCGGTGGTAAGGCAACTGTACTAGTTTATATGCATGACCAAATCCCCATCTAAAATCAATGGGAAATAGTGTTTCTGCTCATATCTACGAAACTAAGGTCTTTAGACCCTACCCTGTTATATTGTATAGACTCAGACTGGACCCCTCTATCCATTGGTGGAAAAAAATTGGTGTCCCTCGGAACGACCAAATTTGGCGTACTCGGGGGTAAGGTAACTGTACATGTATGACCAAATCCCCATCTAAAATCAATGGGAAATAGTGTTTCTGCTCATATCTACGAAACTAAGGTCTTTAGACCCTACCCTGTTATATTGTATAGACTCAGACTGGACCCCTCTATCCATTGGTGGAAAAAAATTGGTGTCCCTCGGAACGACCAAATTTGGTGTACTCGGGGGTAAGGTAACTGTACATGTATGACCAAATCCCCATCTAAAATCAATGGGAAATAGTGTTTCTGCTCATATCTACGAAACTAAGGTCTTTAGACCCTACCCTGTTATATTGTATAGACTCAGACTGGACCCCTCTATCCATTGGTGGAAAAAAATTGGTGTCCCTCGAAAGGACCAAATTTGGTGTACTCGGTGGTAAGGCAACTGTACTAGTTTATATGCATGACCAAATCCCCATCTAAAATCAATGGGAAATAGTGTTTCTGCTCATATCTACGAAACTAAGGTCTTTAGACCCTACCCTGTTATATTGTATAGACTCAGACTGGACCCCTCTATCCATTGGTGGAAAAAAATTGGTGTCCCTCGGAACGACCAAATTTGGCGTACTCGGGGGTAAGGTAACTGTACATGTATGACCAAATCCCCATCTAAAATCAATGGGAAATAGTGTTTCTGCTCATATCTACGAAACTAAGGTCTTTAGACCCTACCCTGTTATATTGTATAGACTCAGACTGGACCCCTCTATCCATTGGTGGAAAAAAATTGGTGTCCCTCGGAACGACCAAATTTGGTGTACTCGGGGGTAAGGTAACTGTACATGTATGACCAAATCCCCATCTAAAATCAATGGGAAATAGTGTTTCTGCTCATATCTACGAAACTAAGGTCTTTAGACCCTACCCTGTTATATTGTATAGACTCAGACTGGACCCCTCTATCCATTGGTGGAAAAAAATTGGTGTCCCTCGAAAGGACCAAATTTGGTGTACTCGGTGGTAAGGCAACTGTACTAGTTTATATGCATGACCAAATCCCCATCTAAAATCAATGGGAAATAGTGTTTCTGCTCATATCTACGAAACTAAGGTCTTTAGACCCTACCCTGTTATATTGTATAGACTCAGACTGGACCCCTCTATCCATTGGTGGAAAAAAATTGGTGTCCCTCGGAACGACCAAATTTGGCGTACTCGGGGGTAAGGTAACTGTACATGTATGACCAAATCCCCATCTAAAATCAATGGGAAATAGTGTTTCTGCTCATATCTACGAAACTAAGGTCTTTAGACCCTACCCTGTTATATTGTATAGACTCAGACTGGACCCCTCTATCCATTGGTGGAAAAAAATTGGTGTCCCTCGGAACGACCAAATTTGGTGTACTCGGGGGTAAGGTAACTGTACATGTATGACCAAATCCCCATCTAAAATCAATGGGAAATAGTGTTTCTGCTCATATCTACGAAACTAAGGTCTTTAGACCCTACCCTGTTATATTGTATAGACTCAGACTGGACCCCTCTATCCATTGGTGGAAAAAAATTGGTGTCCCTCGAAAGGACCAAATTTGGTGTACTCGGTGGTAAGGCAACTGTACTAGTTTATATGCATGACCAAATCCCCATCTAAAATCAATGGGAAATAGTGTTTCTGCTCATATCTACGAAACTAAGGTCTTTAGACCCTACCCTGTTATATTGTATAGACTCAGACTGGACCCCTCTATCCATTGGTGGAAAAAAATTGGTGTCCCTCGGAACGACCAAATTTGGCGTACTCGGGGGTAAGGTAACTGTACATGTATGACCAAATCCCCATCTAAAATCAATGGGAAATAGTGTTTCTGCTCATATCTACGAAACTAAGGTCTTTAGACCCTACCCTGTTATATTGTATAGACTCAGACTGGACCCCTCTATCCATTGGTGGAAAAAAATTGGTGTCCCTCGGAACGACCAAATTTGGTGTACTCGGGGGTAAGGTAACTGTACATGTATGACCAAATCCCCATCTAAAATCAATGGGAAATAGTGTTTCTGCTCATATCTACGAAACTAAGGTCTTTAGACCCTACCCTGTTATATTGTATAGACTCAGACTGGACCCCTCTATCCATTGGTGGAAAAAAATTGGTGTCCCTCGGAACGACCAAATTTGGCGTACTCGGGGGTAAGGTAACTGTACATGTATGACCAAATCCCCATCTAAAATCAATGGGAAATAGTGTTTCTGCTCATATCTACGAAACTAAGGTCTTTAGACCCTACCCTGTTATATTGTATAGACTCAGACTGGACCCCTCTATCCATTGGTGGAAAAAAATTGGTGTCCCTCGGAACGACCAAATTTGGCGTACTCGGGGGTCAGGTAACTGTACATGTATGACCAAATCCCCATCTAAAATCAATGGGAAATAGTGTTTCTGCTCATATCTACGAAACTAAGGTCTTTAGACCCTACCCTGTTATATTGTATAGACTCAGACTGGACCCCTCTATCCATTGGTGGAAAAAAATTGGTGTCCCTCGGAACGACCAAATTTGGTGTACTCGGGGGTAAGGTAACTGTACATGTATGACCAAATCCCCATCTAAAATCAATGGGAAATAGTGTTTCTGCTCATATCTACGAAACTAAGGTCTTTAGACCCTACCCTGTTATATTGTATAGACTCAGACTGGACCCCTCTATCCATTGGTGGAAAAAAATTGGTGTCCCTCGAAAGGACCAAATTTGGTGTACTCGGTGGTAAGGCAACTGTACTAGTTTATATGCATGACCAAATCCCCATCTAAAATCAATGGGAAATAGTGTTTCTGCTCATATCTACGAAACTAAGGTCTTTAGACCCTATCCTGTTATATTGTATAGACTCAGACTGGACCCCTCTATCCATTGGTGGAAAAAAATGGTGTCCCTCGGAATGACCAAATTTGGTGTACTCGGTGGTAAGGCAACTGTACTAGTTTATATGCATGACCAAATCCCCATCTAAAATCAATGGGAAATAGTGTTTCTGCTCATATCTACGAAACTAAGGTCTTTAGACCCTACCCTGTTATATTGTATAGACTCAGACTGGACCCCTCTATCCATTGGTGGAAAAAAATTGGTGTCCCTCGGAACGACCAAATTTGGCGTACTCGGGGGTAAGGTAACTATATATGTATGACCAAATCCCCATCTAAAATCAATGGGAAATAGTGTTTCTGCTCATATCTACGAAACTAAGGTCTTTAGACCCTACCCTGTTATATTGTATAGACTCAGACTGGACCCCTCTATCCATTGGTGGAAAAAAATT